>DWPT01001611.1:0-18190 GCA_018251895.1 Agathymus mariae mariae
AAGATGATGAATCCTGGATTACCTCAATGAAATAATGGTTTTGCAATATAACCTGTACCAAAAGCAAACAAGTTAAAACACGTTTATATTATTCTGGTTAATTGAGTTACAAACTGAGATGATCAGTGATGGACTGGTTTTGAAATGTCAATGTTACCACAGCACATATGTTTAATCACTCTCAATTATTGTTACCCGTTGGGAACTTCCTTTTTTTATCTTCAGAACTCATCATCAGATTCTCGCCATATTTAAAAAGGGCCAATTACACGGTATCCCCCCAAAAAAAAAAACAAAATCGGTAACAACGAAGTTAGTAGTACAAAACAGATAAATATAATAAATTAAGGACTGAAAACATGATACGACACAAAAATAAAATAAAACGCGTTAAGTTAAATCTTGTAGTTCAAAGTACAAACTCATAAACGATGCGACTCAAAAATCGGCATAATAATTGGTTCTGAGTGTATGATGTTTGTAGCTCAGTCATCTATCTCTTTCAGATTCTTGGCTATATACAAATAAATGTCATGAAAAAAAACCGTAAAGAAATTAAAAAAAATATATAAATTGTAATTAACAAAAAAAAAATAACACACAATTTCTTATAAAGCTAAACAACGCTGTGAGACGCGGTTGCGTTAAAACATTGAACACGTCCATAGCTGCGTTGCAATTAATTAACAAACAAGTGCAGTAATTAGACGTGCAATTTTGTCATAGTCATTAACATTTAATGGCCATAAAATAAAATCGGTCATAATTCACGGGCATTACATTAAATGCGTAATGGCATTAAATCGACAGAACGTGAAAACTGTGGGACCGGTACCTACTGCGGATGCGTTGGTGCAATTTTCCTGACGTTACATTTTTCTGACAATAACTGACTCATTACAACGAAAAGGCATTTTATTGTCGGGATTTTGAATGGAAATCGGCTTATTGTTGTAATCTTGTGTGATTTACGAGTATATATGGGGAAATTGTATCAAATGACATGGTTATTGAGGTATTTTTAAAGGTTATCAGACATTTTTGATGGTGTAGAAATAAACTGTTGCACCTTATTACATACCTTGTTAGCTATTTTTAAAGGAAGTTTAATATTGATGGGTTGCTGTCGGAGATCAAATTTAGAATCTCAAAGCAAGGTCCTCCAACAAACGATACTAGTGGTGAATATAAAAAATAATTGCGTCTAGTAACGAGTATAATTTATTTGTATAACACCATCTTAATTTTAATTTGTAACCAATTTTAAATAGAACAGGGTTCTGTGTAGGGATGTTATGGATATGGATATATGAATATTACACCAGTTTTGGTTAGGGTTAAAAATGTGAAAGTATTTCGGATTTTCTAATTGTTTCAGATAATTTCGGTTAAATGGGTACGTGATTTTTTTTTATTGCATTGACAAGGTTTTACAACTGTTTGACTTTCTTTCTGGGTATTATTTAGTGTTATGATCACAAAAAAAAAACCTTTACACTTATATAATAAAAACTGCCTAAAGATAAGAGCGACGCGGCAAGTGTTTAGGCGATAACCGGTTATAAAGTATTTAAGTTAGACTCAAGCCCTACCCGAAATTATTAAAAACTTTATCGCATTCGGTTACGGTATCGAATATATTTTTATTTCGGATATTCCATACTTTCAGTTACAGTTACGGAGCTCCACAACATCTCTGGTTCTATATGCGTGAGTGTATTTTTTCTTTTTGTATGAACAGCCATTACTCCTTTGCTATGATATGATTTTTATGATCCTTTTTTAAAGTATATCCGATGGCTCGGAGTTAGGATAAATATGGCGAGGATCTGATAATGACTTCCGGATATAAAAGAGTAAAACTCCTCTGTGGATGAAAATCACTGAGCCTCTTTTAAAAATATTTGTTGCAGGTAATACTAATAATTGCATATTAACCGACTTCAAAGAAATGAAATGATCTGTTTGCGTGCATGTATTTAGATTTTGATATGTATCTTCAGTTACCACTCCGTTGCTTGTACCTATATTGATTATCCTTTTTGAGGTATATAAAGGTGGCTCGGAGTTAATTCCCTTTAAATATGAGAGAAAATCTGATCAACTCTTATCTTCGAAATAGAAATACGTATGAATGAGATATTTATTTTCATTTTGTCTTCATTAGAAAAGAAAGAAATAAATAATCGTTTTGTCTTATGTCTGTGATTTTCATCGTATGTAATATATTCACTTAATTTCTTGTTGTCCTGGTTGAAGAAGCGTTATACAATTTTTTTGATCTTTGTTTGACTTTTTATAATATATCTAGTATAACCAAGACGACGTAATGTGATAAAGATGAGTCTTAAGCCTCATCTCAATAATTAATATATTAACTTTATCATAAAGTAATGGAGGAGAGAAAAAGACGTCAGTTGTTGAAAGGTCGACAGTTCGGACACTCAACGCGATAAAACAGCAGACTTACAGTAATAACAATTTAGTTCACTGTTCATTCTACACCACGCATTCTAGCAAAAACGGGCGTTGTTCTAAGACCTAGTTACGTTTTATAATAATGAGACTAGCAGTTCGAAGTTGTTACAAGTTTAAAATACGACTGTTATTGTTATATTCAGCGCGGAACGCAGCTCTGTATTAGACTTCTTTAAACTTTTCTTTGCTTTGAAAATTGCACAGCTCGTTTAAAATTTTCAGCTGTTTGTGTTTTATACAATATTGTGATACATAAATATTATATTTCATTATTATTCTGTTCTTTCTTGATTATTTTGTAGTAGGTTTTAGAATAAAGGCTACAGTTCGTTAGTATCCTATTATAGAACATATGTCTCCTCACAACTACGAGTATCTATTTTAATTCAAGCAATTAGTTCTACAGTGTTCCCTATAAAACTGTTAAGTAATATATTTATATAATACATGATGCAAAGATTCAGTAAGGATTTGATTTAAAAAAGCCAAATTTATATACACTTTTTTGTGTATGAATGGGCCAACTGACGGTAAGTTATTACAACCGTCAATGCACTTCCTTTAAAAAAAAATCACTGTCACATTGCCAGCCATGATGAAATTACATAATAGTTTTAAAAATAAAAAAATACAAATATATATATATATATATATATATATAAAATTTTAATGAAGTAAATACAATAAAACAATGTTGGAAGTGAAATATAATAACTAGAATTACATTAAATTATATTTCTGTAGGTTATTATTTACATTAGGCGTTTAAGTTAAATCGATAAAGGGAAGAAGTGATACTTAAATCGCAAAGATTTCTTTGATTTTTGATTTTGCAGCAGGTTTCAGTGGCCACCATAGTCTGATGTTGCATTACGATAATAAATTGTCTAACACACAAATTATTAACAGAGAAATCTATTTTATCTACCAACAGTAAACTGCAAACTGACTCCTTGGCACATAAACCAAGGTGCACAAATCTTGTTCTAAATAGTATTACCGAGTTAAAGCTTAAGAACTTTGTGATTAAGATAAGTGTGGATTTAATTAATCTGTCGCAGGCAGGCGTTTAGGCAATGAACCTTTTGAAGAACGGTCACATTTTATGTACGAAAAGGAAATGAGCCTTCAAAACTATTCCTGTGGAGTAGTAATGTTTTCACGATTCTTAAATGTCTCACTTTTGAATCTCAAATCCCCTTATTCACTTATTACGTTAGGTGATAATAATATATTTATGTTGGAACAAAAAATATACAAGTACAAAGATACATGTGCAAAACAATAATCCTGCTTTAGTATAAACTGTGTTGCAGTAATCAATACCCTCCATTAGGAAATGATGAACAGAGCTCCACACAACAACTTGCGCTAACAAAATATTACAAAGGTAGGAAAATGGTAATTTAAAAATAAAACAAATATAATTATAAAAACAAATTCGTGCAATTAGTAATTGTGTTCATACATATGTGTATAATATGTGCGTGTGTGTATAATTAAATATAGATAATTTTAAAAAGATTTAACAAGATCCTCTGTGTCCTCGTAGGAAAGTGCTAAAAGCCAATTGATACATTTATATGGTAGAATTAAACGAATATATGTTTAAAGATTTATTAATTTTGTTGTACAATGAACCGCTCAAATAATAATAATGTCGTTTCGCAATAACAGTTCGACAAGGGTCGGTGAGTACACCCAGCGCGCTTGGGCTAGGCGTTTTGAAGTTAGTAGTATTTCATTATTATAAACTAATTCAGAGTGTTTGCGTAGAATTGTTATTAATATAAATAATTGACGGACTGTGAATAGTTGACGCTGAGAATACAAATCAGCCGTGGGAAATAGACTTTGTAAGCACGACCATTAAAATGGCCCTCTGTGTTCTCTATAGTCGCTAAATAGTTGTTTTGAAGTCACCACCCTAACAAATATTGCATTTTGATATGACTGATTGAACAAGGGCATAATAAACTGACTCTTTAGATTGAAAATTATCCATATTTCTGATATTTTAAATAACAAACATCAATTTTCTATCAAGAGACGATATAAATAAAATATGTTACTCCCAAGATATGAAACTGTCGAAAATCACAACAAGGTATTTAATACATGCAATACGCTAGAGAGTTAGGCAGTTACATGCAATAGTTGCTATACTTATGGGCGTAATAGTAAAGGAGGCAGAGGGTTGTGTACGAGTGCTTGGGGAAAAACTATTATATTCGTTTTCTCAGTGTTGACTGTAAGGAGGTTTCCTGTTTAACAAAATTCAGAACTTCGGTCAACGTTAACAAATCGTAGCCACTAACAATCATCATAACTGTATCATAAGTATAAGTAATGATATCACAATTTGGCAGATGGAAAAAATATAAATATCATTAATATATTGTAAATGAGAAAAAAAGTGGGTCCCAGGACACTACCCCAGGGCACCCCAAAAGTTACAGATTCAGAAGTATCGATTAGATTTCTTATAACAAAAGATTGTGAACAATCTGATAGATAACTTATAAAAATTTCACAGGCAATCCCCTTTTTTTTCTTGGAAAAATCCTTCATGGATACCCTTCTTAAAAATGGAATTTATCAATGCTCTTTAAACACTTGTGGGAAAATGCAATGATTCAGACAGAGATTAAATGTATGGAATAGGGACCAGTATATGAGAGGCAGCTTTAACTGCTGAGGTATTAATACTATCCCAGGCACTGACGCATTTATCCTTAAGATTAAGCCACTATTTTATTATCGTCCAAGTTCAGTAATGACATAAATTTCAAACGTCGTGGAATGGATAGACATATCTTGATCAATATTATGGAGAATCCTCATATATAAAGGTTTTTTTTATTTATTTTTACTGTCATACATTAGCTTTGCGTTCACTAAACAAATTTATAAATGATGTTAAAGACATGTTTTATATCGAGAAATTAAACAAGCATGCATTCGGATCTTGGTCCTTCGAGCTTCAAGGAGACCAACATTCTAACAGTTAAATTTCTTTATAAATCTTTTCCTGCCATTTATTGTCATTTTAAAACCAATCTCTATTTAGTATCCTAATCAAATATCCTTGGTATAATATCGACAGCGATACTGGCGGCTTAAGCAGCATTCCGTTTTCTGTAAAGTGTTTTCATTGCACAGTTTCCGAACAAGAATTCTGACATTACAATTGTAATAAGAAACCGTCTGTTTTGTAAACCTAATTCAATTTTAGTATCGATTTAAAATCTGGTAACAATAGAAAATTTCATTACAACTGTTAATTCAAACATCAGTTAGTTCAGGCTTTTATGAATTTTTAATCCTTTTAATGAAATGAAATTAATAAAACCTAACTTCATAATTTCAAAACTAATTTTGCTAATGGAAGTTTGATGAAAATCACTTTCAATCACGTAAGTAAAAAAAGATATTTCTGTATAATTGAATAAAGTCAAATAATCTACGGACACGGTTGTTACCACTCTGCCTGCCGAGCGACTGGTACCGGATTCAATTCCCCGACTGGGCATATTTTTTCTCACTTGTTTTAAGATCTTGGTTAGCAAAGTTTAAATTAGCTGTCTATCTATGCCCGCGACATAGAGATTTCCAGGTCATAGTGCAAGCACTATAATAACATATGAATATATATATATATATATATATATACAATAATATACTTACTCCTACAAATGTACGAATGAATTTGGTATAACACGGCCGATGTTGGATTTACGTGTGTCAGCAAAATGTCCTAAGAGGACCTCTGGTCGTACATAATGGACGGGCATGTCCTTTGAGTAGTTGTAACATGTTACGGTTACACTAGCGGTTAACATACATGCGTGACGAGGTGTCCGGTGCAAATGGCAAAGCCTAATGTCTGGTTACTCCTGTTGGGTTATACGGCAATTTGAGAATGAATATATTACTAACGTAATTACATTTCTGTTTATTTTTATTTATTTATAATAATTTTGTAAAATTATCCATACTAGATTTTGTCTCGTGGTCGATATTTGACTATAGTTATTAAATAACATACTGATTTCAATTTTTAGACGACCCCCAAGCTATTGATGGCAACAACTGTCAAACAAAAAAATGAGTCAATTGAAAAATAACAGATAAAATGTTTCTAATCTGTTTTATTTAGGTCTATGTATTCATAGATTTATGAGATGTATTTTTCTATTCATTCATGTCACTTCAGGTAATTTAATAGACGTAAATTTGATCAATAATCTTGATTCGAAATTTTCAAAAGATATCCATTTTTATTTTGGACTATGTTTATATTAATATTGTACAGTAAGAAATATAAATGAGCCATTAAATCAATCAATATTTTAAAATTCTAATTCCATCTACAATTGGAAAACCACGTTATTTTCACTGTAGACAGACGCCTAAATGTAACCATCAGTCGGTAATTTTAAAGCAGAGCTTATATTTCTAGCGCCACTTACAACGGGCACTTTCAACACGTCCGTCAGAAATGACGGGTTTATAAAATACTAAAACTTGACTAAAAACGGGCCTTTTTAGGCAGATACAAAGACATCATTTATGATTTTAAATATTTAATTTTGTTAGTCCATTCGGTGTTTGAGATTACCTCATTTTAATACCGTGATAATTAAAATTATTAAAATGGCAATCAATTAATTATAATTATTATATAATTTTGTAAATATTTATCATACTTCCAGCAGCAATAAGCCTTATAATTTAGTTATAACCGTTTGTCCGTATGTCACAATCATTTTATTCGAAGACTATTGTTGCTACAGAGACGAATTGAAAATTTGATTCTGTAGACTTCTGCATAAAAAAAGTACAATTACGAAATAAAATCTTATTTGGCACTATATGCATGAGGCTGAGGTTTCAAACTTCCTCACATTCAATAGTTTGATCGAAGTACCTATGGCGACTTTAAAAAAAAAATATAGGATTTCGATGAAATACAACGTTATTTTTGCTGCCGATAAAATACCGATTACTCATCTCAGCAGTGAAGGTTTGGACGTGTTCATACTTGATCGCATTATTGCATAATGTATTACGCCTAAAGCCAACTACTGAGTTATGCAACAATGGAGAATTTAATTTTCTAAACTTTAAATGTGTGGTAGATATTTCTAGTTGCGGACAGTTCACAACAATCGGAGAAGCAGGAGAACGTTTAACATTCAGCCATCCTATTGTTCAGTCCACACTACTTACTTTAGTTACTATTCTAGTTCAGAATCGTATTACTAGACAGAAATTGTAGGTTGTATGTGTGGAGCGGCACTATCCCTTTGTTTGAAGCATTGTTGAAGCCAAATGACAATTATAGTGTAAAATGTGAAATATATCCAAAAGATATTAGCTTTATTCCAGTCTGGTCCACAGTCGTTGGTAAATTTAGTAAAGCTGTAAGCATTCAGTATTTTGCTACTTGCAACGTTAAAATGTTATCCAGAAGGCTTGACACGATAGGACGTGATAGTCTGGATATTTGGGTCCAAATATAGAAAAAACACGAATCTTTTTTTCTCCTGTGGCTTTTAAAAGCTTCGTTTAAGTAAACTTTGTGAATAACACATTCAGAAAATTGGTTTGATTGATACCTGGTCTAGTGTTTTATTGTTATTCAATTTTTAGCACATTAAAACTTTTTTTCTCAGGTTATTAAAATAGTGTTTATACAACTTTCATACTTTGAAAAGTGTCCTATTCCCGAGGGTAAGTATGATCACACGTTTAACGTTTCAAGGTACAATACAGTTACGAATTGTGTTACGAATCAGAAAACGAATGGCTGTGTTTAGAATTAAATGAATTTATCATCTTGAAAATATAATACAATGATAGTTTGTTATATAGTTAAGATGGTGACCACACTTGTACCCTGTATGTTTGACGTTGTGGAGTTAGCGGCGGACGAGCAACTGCGCCGTCATGTCCGCTTCACAGCAATGAATCGACGTCTCCTCCTCTTGTTAAACAGCCACAATACCTTTATGAGAGTATATAAATAATATAATATTACTGAAAACAACGTTGTACAATGGACACCTGCAATAGGACAGTGTCGCATAACCTGCCATCTAGCGGCACCTGAGGCTTCTCCATTAATCCGCGATCCATCGCCACTGGATGCTTTCAAACTTAATTCATTGTTTCAGTTCCAGTGTAGTCCGAAGCACGAGCTTGACCTGATTGAATTTGTCTTTCAAAGTCAAATTCTTTATTCCCCACTCAAACACAATCCATAATTTATCCACAATATTGTAGGAAGCTTGAAAATATTGTTCGCGTAATCACTGTATTATTGATCAGTACTCGCAAACGCGAAACCGTTTTCTTTACATCGACCAGAAGCTGATTCGTAGAATATAACGCAATTACAAATAGATTTCAGATCTTCGTTCGATTTATTGGAGTGAACAAGATTGGAGTATAATTAAATTTGATATTAGCTGTCCTGAACATAACTTCCGTTTATTTAATCAATAAATTGACTTAAGCATAATGCCGATGGTCACAAACGTAATATATATCGCACAGGAAATAGACTGAACTACTAGCTATACCTACAATTTAGTATACTTACAACTATAGCGGAGCCTAGATTTAAAAACTAATGTAATACTTTAAGAACCGCGTATTACTGAAATGCGGTATAAAACATGCCGAGCGTCAGCTTAAAGCTTAATTTGATATTTTCTATATATCGGTGATACCTTTGGTCTTGCTGATGTCATGGGCGACGACGACCACTTACCATCAGGTGGCTCGTCTGCTCCTTTGTCGGCTATTGATATAAAATATGCTGTATAGTTCCAAATGTCTTAGACCCGAGTGTCTCCAGATCAACGTACATTCTGGGTTATTTTCAAACAGGCACCGACCGAGCCTTGATTGTGTGCGTGCCGTGCACCGCCTTCTGCGTATGCAACGTAGGCAGCATTAGAAAGCACACAAAGATTTTTTCTCAGTATGCTATGGAGCAGCTATCTGTATTCGGGGCTTGCGGTTGTCTGTACCGCATCGATATTATAAACCGCTCGCCTACGCTTTATAAGTTATAACTTATTTTGTAGATCATGTGCTTTAATTGTTTGTTGTTTTTATACATTTGTTTTATGATGATGATTAATTTGAATTATTTATTATTGCTGTGCACTTAACGGCTGAAGACTAAACTGTAATTACATTACGATACCGTATACACGATAACTCTGTTAATAACTAATCGTAATAAACTCAGTTCCGTTTCACCTGTGTCGTATAATATTTACTGATGTTATACACCATCCAAATAGTCCTAAAATAAACATATTTTTCTTAAGTCGGGATTTGAGAACGATATAAAATAAAACGATCATATTTGGTGTTATTATAAAGTGCACTGTATTTGGAAGTTCTGATCCTCCCAACTTCATTAATGACTACAATATCACATTGCCTTTTATTCATATAGAATTATGAATAATATGTTAATTTTGTTTGGTTATATTTTAGGGACACAATTATTAAAAAATAGAAGTTTTTCTAATAAGTAATTTAATAAACTTATCCTTCCAGTAAGAGACAGGTATCTTCCAGATAACAATCACCAGTAGTGGACAATACTCACTCTTGTAATGTATATACGACACGTTTAGAAAATATGAATTCAAGTTTACTATTGGCGGTACTTATTGTTTAGGTTGTTGATAACATTTAGGTTAGGTAAGTTATGAAGCTGAAAATAGGCAATGACAATTTAGAGTTAATTCAAAATAAGTGGAAAAATTATTTTGCTAGCCTAAATTAGCAATTAATATAAAATTTTAGTTATTGAATTATATGTAAATATAATTATTAACCCAATCAATTAAAATAGAGTTGTACATGTCTAATATATTAGTTGCAACTGTATCTGTTTACACAGACAATTTATAAGAAATCACAATTTCTTTAGTTACTAAACTATAAAAATCTTTTTACACGACAATATTGTCGATAACTTTTAATAGATCTTTTCGGGTACCTACATCACTAGGACAAATTGCATGGCCAAGTATGCAGCGGCCGTACTACTAATTATTCAAAATATCGTTATTCAATGTATTCATTTCTTCCTATTCTCACTCACCTTCTATGTATGTATTATGTATAAAAATATTAAAGTCGATAGGGTGCTACGAAAATAATGATCTATACTATTAATAAAATTTTGAGTGATCGATTTCTGCACATGAACGATATATGAGAAAGAATATTATTAGGGATCTTTATTAACGCAATAGAATCTAAAACAATAGTTGTTAGAATTTTTGTCTGTTTGTCTGTGCGTTGTGGTTTCCACTAATTTATTATAGTAAGCGTCACTTAATGCTTAAAGTTTGTTTGACTGCAATCCGCCCATAAATAAAAAAGTTATGAAAAAATTCACAGAACTATGTATATTTAAGCGTAAGGTTTTTCGGAAGCGAAGCCACTGCTTTTGCTAGTAACATAATAAAATGATCAAATATTAGTTTATTATTATTCATTACTTATTTAAAATGCATTCTAAAGTACCTTCTCATTAAACATTGCTATTCCGTGGAATAAAACTAAAATGAATACGCCAAAAATACTGACAAATCATCACACATTAATGCAAATATGGGCATTACATTAGTTTACTCAAAAAAAGTATGCTGCAACAAATCGATAACAATTACAAATCTAATTCAATAAGTTAGCCATGCAACTTTTCCGGTAAACCTTAACGGTAAAGGAATTAAAAAAAAAGTACTATTGGAAAGCAATTAATTTGGGAATTGGTCGGCTGTGGTGGCGGCTCTGCGCGTGATACCCCGACAAATTGCGCACGTCATTTAATTCTGCTGATCTCATGTTTGTCTTCCGCGCCATATTTAAATTGAATATTGGAGCATCCACATATGGGATCAAACAAAGCGGATTTTAAAGTGCTCCTCTTTCAACTTCTCGGTCCTATTTCAACGGTGTTAATGCACACAACTGTAACGCCAACTTCATTACTATACCATATTGTCGCACTTCTGGTATCAGGTCCACTCTCACAATGAGAGGCATTGAGACCACAGTCCGCTAGGCTGGCCATTTGTGGCTCAGCACACTTTAAATATCTCTGAGAACATTGTGGGAACTCTCAGGTTTCCTCAAAATGCTTTACCTCAAAGAAACAAGTGATAATTAACTTGTAATGCGCACATAGTTAAATTTGAAAAATTAGAACGACCAGGTTGAATGGATGAAAGCTAATGCCCAAAATGTTATGAGTATTAACGTGTTTCATAGGGAATTTTAAGCTATTGGTCCCGATTGTTATGGTCAATGGGAAAACTTTTAACTTAATAAAAACTTGTGATATTTTACTCCCCAACGAGGCCAGACCTGAATCATATGTGGACTTGCTACGAATGAGCCACAAAGTTAAGCATTATCGAATATTCAGTTCTCCAAAAGGTATGCACGTTCAGAATATTTGGTACAACGGTTTTAGACTTATATTATGTGAATAATGTAGCAAGCATTCAACAAGGATTCCAGCGCCGGAAATGGTCCTGAATATTATATTAAATATTTCAAAAAACTCAATTTGATACGTCCCTAATTGAGGTTTTTTTATGTCAGTAGATGGTAAACGAATAGCCAGGCCACACATCTAGGGGGATACTAGTACTTATTAACATCTATAACTCTGAAAATTGTATTGATAATGTCCTAGATAAGATGAAAACGGTGAACTAGTTTGTTAAATGACTTTTCAATATTGGAAATGAAATATGTAAAAATATTTCACGATTGACTTTTATAAGATACCAAAATAGTCAAGCAATAAATGTAACTTATGCATGAATACTGTTTTTCCTAAACTGGGTTTAAACAACTTAGTGACATCTGACAAGAGGAACCTGGTACCACTGCTTCATTCTTTAATCAGCACCCCGCATGGTTGGTATCACATATGGATGGAACCACTAACACCCCAAGTAAAATAAGAACATCTACCCCATTACAATTTTAAAAGTATTCACTATATTTCACTGCGGCCGCGTCTAGTTATTTTGAGTAGGTATCTCGAATTTTGAAGTGTCCAGTAACTAAATAAACGGTCACTAATAAAACTTTAAGGATGAGTTATTTATTCTGTAGAAATTTTACGGCGAGTAAATGGGAGTGCGGAAACCTAATATAGTGAGATTCATGAGTGCCGGCATATCATTACATGCGGATGTCGTCACACTAACGAGCTTCGAGCAAATAACTCCTCATATTACCGCAGGGGTAGTAGTACTATGAGCTTAAAAAACCCTCTTTGCTCTCACTTTACGCTAGTCGCTGCGTAATTATATGCGCCCAGTAGCATGTGAAAATAATAATGGCTTAAGTTTTAAAGTAATTTTCTCTCTGAATCTTTGAGATCGTTCGAAGCCAGTTTTTCGTTAGTTTGCTTTTTAAAGAGCGCGCAGTTAGACAAACTTTTAGAATATTTTTTGCATAGCTAGTTGGCGAATATATCTCAGAAATTATTATTAACAGTTTTTAATAAATCGTTGAGCTAGATCGCGAATGCTACTCGGGTTTAATTTGGCACGTAGTTGAAACACTTAACAGACTGCAACATACCCTCCACGTCGATTGGAGTATTTGTTTACTGTCATCCAAGTTACGTATATATTATAATATATACTTATACTTATGTTATTATAATAGTGTCTATACCATAAGTATTATAATATTTAATCAGTATGAAGTATTACAAAAATGTGGCTTTTTTGATAATTTAGTTATATGGAATTATATACCTAGATCACAAAATTTTTAAGCGTGTTATCATCGATTTATTTATACAGTTTAAGGTATACATTACAATTTTCATACAAACTTATTATGTCTACATATATCAGACTTTCATTTAATACTGTTCTGTGGATGACGTAATTTCTTGAACAGGAAAAGCCATTCATTGCTTAGCAATTGCATGATTCATTTAACGAGCCGAATTTACTGTAAACTAATAAATGGTGCCAGTATTCTATGTTAATTTATATTGCCATTAACATAACGTTAACAATACTAGCGATACCGATTATCGAATACTACTTTAATAAAGAACAATCACTTATGATTTTTGGCTCAGGGGAGTTCGAGTTACATTCGTATTAATAAATTAACCATAAATAATGTTATAAATTTTTATCGATTTCATGTTCAAATATTTTAAAAATAACATACAAAGTTTGTGGATTTTATGAATTGGTCCGCTATTTGTCTTTATTTCGCTTTAAAAAATTTTTGCTGTAGTAACAGGATGCGTTCGTGGGAGAACTAATTTTTTTAAACACTATACACATAATTTACTGACGCTGATTTTCCATCAACTCCGATTTATTCTATAAGTGCACATTACAATAGAACTTTCGCAAACATTTAATGAATAAATTTTATCCTTGCTGTACTCGACTATTGTTCGGTTGATTTTAATTGGAATCAAAGTGAAAGCAATTATTATGCATAGGTTCATAAGAGCTATCATTTCAATAGAGAATTAATAGTGGCGCCATTTAAATTTAACGACTAGAATTTATTTCGTGACGCTTTGCGGATTTTACCAATTATTTTGGTAAGCAAAACTGAACTTTTTCTGTCAGATAAAACAAACAATTCATCACTCCGAAGTTGCTTTAATTTGTCTTATTTCTTTTGTTCTCGTGTACATTTCAAATTCGGGTTTTTATAATAACTAAAAAGAGGTGTTGAAAAGGGAAAAATATGTTTTTGCCTGGAGATTCGAGTTTAAATTTTTATATTTATAAAATCGTGTTGAGGAGCGCATTTGTGCTGTCAACACTTTTTTACGAAGGCAACTATGCGTTTTCATAACTCTTTATTTGCTGTGAAGACTTTTACGAGGTTTTCCCTGACACAGCTGTCCCGTAGCCGTGCCTCGGGCAACGGTAGAATTTAAACGGTTTAGTACCCCTCTACTTATAAGATTTTTGCACTTAGATATTATTCCACCCATTATTGTTTTATGATTAAGTAAAAATTTTATACAAAGGTAACGGATTTCTCAAAGTTTTGATCAGATTTCCAAGAAGAAATTAGGTGCGAGATTTGAATAAAACTTTTTGCTGATTAAGACCATTACAATCAGTAATGATATTAGTTGATACACGTTTCATACTTCCAGCAGTTGTATATATTTATGTTAACATTTTCCGTTTTTATTTACACATAGTTTATATCAAACATTTCCTTTGGATTCAAATATCAATTAACATCTTTCATGTCTTATCTGGGCGATCTTGCAAGTATGATAAAGTAACATTTAAAGGCATATCAGGCGGAGTTACACTTGAATGTCGAATATCAGAAGATGTACGAAAGTGCTCAGCTTTAAGAATAGTAACATATACATGACGAACAAGTAGTAGACGAATGAATAAAACCTTTCTCTTACTTTGAGTACTTGCATTGCCTTTTAAACTCCCATCAGATTGCAAGCTCATTCGCTTATTAAATAAATAAAAAAGTTACAAATTAATACATATAGTACTAACCAGCAATCTGCCCTCGCTTCGCTTCGGGAAAACTACGCCTTACGCTAAGAAATAGTACCCACATTATTTTAAATCAATTTATAACTTTTTTGTGGACGGATAAGTATAAGTAAGGTTTACTGCAATATATATTTGTAAAAACCAGAACGAAGTCGGTAAGGTTGTGTCTGAAATTAGCGCGAACTAACGCACAGACAAAAATCTTAAAATTATTGTTTAGGGTTCTATTGCTTTAATAAAGATCCCTAATAAGGTTTTTCGTATTTATCGTTTATCTACAGAAAGCGATTAGTTAGACTTTTATTATATGTATAGATTAAGAAAACGAGAAAATCCCAGTCCTACAACAATACAGATGCTTTTTCTAAGCCTAAGGTGGTTTTTCTGAAGCAAAGCTAGGGGCATTTGGTAGTTTACAGTTGGTTTACTGAATGTCATGCCCCTAACGAACTGCATATGAAAATATAAAAAAAATATATGGTAATAAATTCAGGAATGCGTATTTTTTTTGTGAATTCTAGTAGTAAGTACATTAAAAAAAAATTGACAAATACATACAAACTGTTCACTGTTCGGACCCAGTAATCTCATCTATTTGGATGACAGAATCAAATGTTCCTTTTCGTTGCCTTATGTACATTTTACATTTAAGTCGGAAACCGAAAATTACTGCAACTGCTGTACCACCCTATACAAGGACGAGCGATA
The DNA here is from genome assembly GCA_018251895.1 of Agathymus mariae mariae. Taxonomy (NCBI): domain Eukaryota; kingdom Metazoa; phylum Arthropoda; class Insecta; order Lepidoptera; family Hesperiidae; genus Agathymus; species Agathymus mariae. The sequence goes on from DWPT01001611.1 coordinate 15,765, forward strand.
ACGGATGTCGGTCATTTTGTCGTTGGGCGACTTGGTGTCGAGCTTACGCGTAAACCGTACGAACTCTATACGAATAATTGTCTAATCGTGTTTTTGTTTATTACGAAGTAATTATTTGATTTAATAACAGTGATCTATCCTTTGTTTGTTTATTACTTTGTTGATGTAAATATATATTTTTTCGATTTGTTCATCCTTTTGATTATCTTATTCCAACGAATACAAATTTACTAATTTATAAAAACAACATAATTTTATAGACAAGTAACAACTAGTGAAAATAATATTGTTATTTGTTAATTTCGAAGTATTGACCAGGCCTAAAGTCCATTTGATGTTAAATTGATGAAAATCATTGTAATTGTTTAAAACATCTACGTTAGTATTAGGTATTTGATATTGGTTGCATAAATATTGTTAATTCTGACAAGTTAGATGAAACGGCCGAGTTGTAACCGTCACTAACCCCTCAAACCATAATAAAACATTGCGAGAAACATTTGTTTCATGATTGACATTATTACAAAATTACCCAATACCACCTTTTATTATAATTAAATTGGTTTTTACGTTTTTATTTCAAGTCATTTTTGCTATTGGTTTCTCAAATACCGACGTTATATCACACAAATCATTAATGGGCAACCTACTGCATAATTTTAATAATCTATGTACATACTATTATTATCTACTCACTACTCTCATGCATAATGTATGAGTAGCTGTATAAGATTTTTAATGATATCTTCATTAAACGTACTAACACTATTATCAGAAGTTATGACATCATTGGTTTTTATTGGTTATTATTGGTTTTTGAGATGCTATTTATTATAAATATTGGCCAATTATTCACGGTTCTCGACTCAGGTTTTAAATAATAATAAATTGGATCCTCCATCGTTGCGTCTTCCTAGCTCAGTGGAAGGCATTGTTCCTGAGTTTGGGCACTTCGAAACAAACTTCTACGCTCAAGTGTTTGTGCTTCGGGCTCTTTGGTAAATTGTTATTCATAGCTTTGTATAAACACCGTTCTCTCCGAAAGAGTACTTCACTCATACTCTTATCTCACGCTTAATATCTTCTCTGGATGTAAGTAAATTATTTTTCTTTTCCTTTTGTAACTTGATATTTTCCTTGTAACATAAAAAGTTCTGTGTTAGCTCAAACAAGTTTTGTTACATGTTATTGTGTAACTTACTCATTCTCTATTGATTTTAGCGGTTGGTAGTAAAGTTGGTTTTTGTTTTGTATGTATCTAATATATTACTGAAGCATTTTTTGTAGTATTTATTTGTGGGTGTATTTGTGGGAGCTCCATGAATATTTGAGTTCTTAATGTTGCTAAACAATAGACGAACCACTGTCAGTAGATTTGAACTAATAAAGATCGTTGGATTCTGTAACACCCAGTTTAATCCAAATAGTAGTAGTAGTAGTAGTAAGTGAAAGTAGGATTTTAGTGTTTCCGTTGTAGTGGCAGAGAAGGTGCAAAAACGCCGGTTCCTCGTTTCTTTCTTGTTCAACAAAACGTCGGTGAAAACTTTAGTATTATGGATATCCTGGGCATCGGGGGTTATTTATCGACAATATACACCCGTCTGCACCTTTGTCGGTTATGTAATGCAAAAAAATAACTGGGAATTGCTTCCATATACATAGTACATAATTATTGCAAGTGTGACAAATCGTATATATTCTGTTGCCATTCTTCAGTTTAGAAATCATCTCGCTGACCACGTTTGTTATTTTATCCAATTCGTATTTCATATTTATCTACTTTTCCTCTTTTTTGGTATGTTAAAATGAAAATCTTCAAAAGTTTCGAAATGAAAACCACGTTGAATGAGATTCCACATTATATTCTATTGAAATTAAATTTTAAATATATTAATAAAAGCAACGATTTTATAAAAAAAAAAAAAAATAAGTATAACACGGCCTATTTTGTGATACCAATAACGGCGGCAAAAGAATTTTACTTACGGCACATTAATAGATCCACATTGAATACTCAGATCAGACAATGCGGGTCAATCGGTTATGACGTCGCAGTACTATCAATAGAGTTAATTATTAAAACATCGCGTACCATTTAAATGACAAAAATTAAATGCACTCAACGGTTCTCGACTAATCTTGATCAAATCATCTGCATAATTAATTCTCGCTAATTTTTGCCAACACAGTATCCCAGTTCCAGTAATATATATGCAAATCAGCTCTTTTACAAACACGTGAAACGTTCACAAGCAAATCAGCGTTATAATATTAAATGCTCCTCTTTTAGCTTTATGCTTCGATCGTTTTTATGAATACCTACTGAATTATGTTTTTTATATGGTTATAAATTTGTAAATTGAAATAATCAAAATCGTATCTAATGTTATATTTATGAGTTTTTTATTGTACCTACTAATGGGTTT
>DWPT01001612.1:0-18182 GCA_018251895.1 Agathymus mariae mariae
TATCTGCAATTATTAGAGACAAAACCAAGCTATTTTTCGTCTCTCATTTATCTCTTTTTTTTTTTTGTAAAATATCTACTTGTTTTGTTCATATCCAAAATATTTAAATCATTTAGGTATTTTGTAAATAACGTTATATTTATGCACTTCATTTTTTGCTTCTGCTACCGTTTCGAAAAGGTTAAAATTAAGAAAAATAAATGAAGAAAGAAAATCACCCTTTCAAATCGGTAATAGAAACAAAGGTAAAGTGTATGTTAAGTTTATTTACAGAATACCTAAATTATTTATTTAATTTGAATTTAATTTTGAACTCCTCAGCACAACTTTTAAATCAACATGTGACAGTCAAAAATAAGTTTTAACTGCGTCAATCTGGTTTTAGCACTGCTATATTTAGGCGTCCTAGTCATTTATATATTCATATAGACCGTAATATATTTTCCCTGCAAGCTGTGCTTTAACATAGGTCGCCAAAAAGTTCGGATGGGTAAATAGCACGACACCGAGCCCCACAAAAGAATATAATGTTGCATTTAGACGCCTGTGAATAGGTAAAATATACTTATTAGAACATGCTATATAAAGCGTGTGTCGGTGTGCTCGGTGCGCAGGAGCTGTGCTACTCGGCGGACGGGCGGCTGGTGTGCTCGCCGTTCGGACGCGGCATGCGGCTGCTGGCGCTCAACGACCACTGCGCCGAGCTGTCGCAGTGCGTTCGCAGCTTGGACCCGCCGGCGCCCATGCTCGAAGTGGGCCAAAGTCTCGGCGTCCACCAGGTGACTGCACACTGACACACATACGCGAAGAGATACGATACACGAGAAAAGTATAAATACAAATGATATATTTTATTGAAGCCACGATCTATAAAGAATACACATAATTTATCGATGTCAATGTTTTAAATGTAAATTAATTAATAAACATGCGTTTATATTTGATTAATTACATTACATTTGAGTTTCATGGGTAATAATTCAGATATGAGTCTCTTTATTGTTGAGATTAATATTCATTATCAGTTAGGATACAATTTTAAATTTATTACTTATATGATATGCACTTTTTTAATTCGATCGGTATAGAAGAATCTGAAACTAAGTGTTATTGAAATATAATAATTTATTTAATAAAAATAGCGACCCGCTTCAGCTTCTCATGGATAGTTTAGGTACTAATGTGGTGCCACTGTTCAGCGATTAACGTGCACCGCATCGACATCGCGAATACTGATTTTTGGTAAATCTGTGATTCTTCTAAACTATTAATAATAACGATTTGCCAGAAAGAACAAATTTAATCTACCTTAAATGTACGTTAGTATGTCATATATTAAAAATTAATATATTATATAAAATAAGATAAGATTAAAATGGTCACTGTGAGTTATCTTAGGTTATAGATGTATGGTATTGCAGACTTTTTTGTAAATATTTTTAAAATATACAATTTCATAGTACAATATTTTCATGTTTCGGAAAATTTAGTCAGTATTATCGACGAAAGCTCCCAAAATTCTATTTTATTTTACATAAGAATTAAAATTCTATTACGATACATTGACTTTTTATTTATTTTTTTGTTAAATTAATATGTAGCTATTAACCATCCGGAAGACAAATGATAATAGTAACAATAAATGATAGTGCAAAACGCATCAAAATCTGTTGTGCAGTTTAAAATATCTAAACGTACAAAGCTACTTTGATTTATACTATGTAGAGATAAACAAGTCCCAACGTTTCAAAGACATTTTCTCTATTTCGCCTTTCATTTCGAATTACTGGATACTTTGCAAGCTGAAATAAGTAACTGTATCAGATATGTAACGGTGTCTTAAATAATATAACTCATTGTTATTTCCAGGACCTGGTTGTGAGCTCCAAATTCAGTCCCCGACACCACCTGCTGGTGACCGGCTGTCTGGAGGGTCGGGTAGTGTGGTACGAGCCCTACAGCGGAGAATCCCTTTACTAGATACTTAATTACCCCTACTCTCCTTTCGTTTAAGCCAATGTTGATATCAAACCACTGATCTCTATATGTATTGTTAAGTCTAATGTACGTTTACGATTTTTGTCAAATTCTCTGTCTGAAGATGAAAATGTCGTGTCGCGTGTAACGTTATTTTGTACAAAGGGTCGCAGAATGGATCTAATATTGGAGTCGGGGTTATAAAATATTAGACAAAAATTTACCACTTTCACCCTGCTGCGGGGCCATGATGGTACATCCAGGCTCTGTTATAAAACTGGCCCCTGGTAGTACGGCCTATTCAGTTTATTTATAACTAGCGACTCCATCCGACTTCGTTTGGGTTGAATAAATTACATGTCCTGTAAATGATTTGCCGATATTTTAAATAGCCCATCGTTTGCGAAATCACTTGTTCTCACTACATACCAACTAATTAATTGGTCAAGCTGTTCTTGAATTATAACGGGATATACAGGCAATCATTTTCAAAACTACCAAATAGACGTCGGAGATCATGAAACGACTATTTATCGTGAAATTTTACAAAAACTGTACGATGGTACGGTATTGATATAGAGATCAGTGTATTGAATCCACTGCGCGAGCCCCGCAGGGTCGCATGTCTGATTCGTGGTTCCCTCCTGTAGCGTAATAGATAAAACTGATTTTTTATTGCATACTGTAATTAATATTGTTTTGCCTGGGCTTGCTGCGCCCTTTAAGTTACAAATGGCTACTCAGTTGTTTTGCGAGCGTTTTATTAGTAGTGTTATACGTTGTAAGTAGGTGCAAATTGACGCAAAGACCTTTTTTTTTACAAAACATTTTATTGTTCAACAATCTCAAGTATACCTAAGTCGTGAAGGGTCCAGTTGTTACCATAAAAAGTCAGTCATCATGTAAATTTAGCATTTAACTTTGAACCGTTTCCCAAATGAACATTTGTGTGTCGCAAAATGAATGTAATTAATAAATCCTTTTACATCCTGTAACAATTTTGCAGTAAACAATGATTTTTACGCAATTTTACTGACTGAAGCGGTAACACCCTAAGGTGGTGTAGGAATAAGTTTTTTGTAGTAAGTACCATTCTAGCAAATGTAATTAATTGTCCAGACAAACCCCTTTCCAGCCACCCCAAACAACTGTTGTGTTAAATTTAATTAGGTGTGATTTGTTCAACTGTTCCAATTGCATTTTGTTTTTTATTTGTATATAGACTCAGTATTTTTAAGTATTATGTTTGACTGATGATTCATAAATTGGCCGAACGGCAATGGTAATGTTTGATGCCATTGTGTTAATATTTATAGCATAATAATTAGTTGGTGAACATAAATGTATTTATGTATATAAATGGAATTAAAAAAATATATTTTGTGTATACGAGTAATATCACTTTGATAATATAACCATGATACAACATACGCCTTAATGTCTAATTGATAACTTACTATTATCCATAACTCGATCTCGATGTATCTTGAAGTGCTATATGTAAATTTAATGTGAGCTGTAGTCATGTAAGCAAATTTAAATGTGAATATAGTGCATGTTAATAGGCAACTTGTATGACTCTTAGGCTGTAGCGGCAATGAAAAATATATGTTTTGCCTAGTCTCTTTTTATTTTTTTATTGCCTAGGCATTAGTGACGAAATGTAATATTCAACCCAACTGTAAATGATCAATTACATCTCGTACACACTCGTGCGTTTACGCATCTCGAGTGTAATGGATTACACACATGTTACAATCTACAATCGATTGTTAAAATAAAGGAATGTTTTGTTTAAAGGTACCTGTTAAATTTTTCCTTAGTTTTAGAATAACTAACATCTAGATTTTGCCAATTTGCAGATTAAACTTATGATATTGTTCTTTTCAATCCTTGCTTTCTCTATCAGTCTTCTTCCTTAGCAGAACACTTAAATGATGCTTTTGGTGTTGCTAATGTCCATCAGGTGGCTCGTCTGCATGTTTTACAGCTAGTTACACAAAAAATCGTTTATATTAAAGATCATTGCCACCCTAATGTAAACTTGCACTAGTCTAGAAAACAATATTACTTGCACACTAAATCCGCATGTGAAGTCAGTTAGCTCTGTAATTAACGAATTTATTGAATACTATGTTTAGTAAAAAGGTATGCATTGTACATTAATTGTTGAATTTAAAATATTTTGTCGGAAATTTTATAAAAAATGGTCATTTTTTGTAACATTTTATTGTAAAGTAGAAATAAATTGTTATTTCCATCTACTAAATAAGTAATTCATGATAGACTTAACTAAGATAGTTGTGTAATCTCTAATTACAGACTACTTGGAAATTTAGGGTGGTGTTATGTTAATTCAATTAAATAAAGAAAAATTCCTAAACAAGCAATACAGGTCGAAAATTGTTATATTAGAGTTGATTTCATATGAAAATTTAATTAACAAAATAGCACTCTGGTTAGACCTTGAAACACTAAACCAATGGAACGTTGACTTCTTGGCATCACATGTAACACTAATCACTCCGAAACACATGAATGATTGGTAACTCAAGTACTACCTTATGTGTAACTCTGTTTAGAACACAAGCACGGACTCAGCGAGTGTGGTGAATGTATGCACTCATATTAATAGTGCAAAAAGGACAGCGTTGACTATTGTGCATTTTCAGTTTGGACTTATCCATAACACAAGTATCATAAAATCATTCATCAAGACGAGGATACCACAGATAAGAGTAGCAAAATCCTTACGTTCATATAAAAGTTTTTAATGACTCGTACACCTAAGTTACATTTATTGTGAAATTAGTGGCGGCGCCAAACCGTTATTAGTTTAATATTCCATCGATCTGTGTTCACAAATAAAGTTGTCATAGCGAAATTTGGTTTCAAATGTGTCCTCCCTCCTTGAGTTTGGCGACCAGGGTGTCCACGTCGGGTAGGATGGAGCCGCCTTGCCTCACCGGCGGATCCTCTACGCTCACTACTTTGATCCTAGGCGCGAGATCCACGCCGAGATCCTTGGCGGTTACCTTCTTTAGTGGTTTCTTTTTGGCTTTCTGCAATATAATGAAGTAACTTTTAATTCTTTAGACTGTCTTCTCCGTTAAATCGATATGAAGTATGCTATAGTTGTAAATAGTAAATAAACATTGTCGCGCCATCGTCTGACGTCTTGTGTCGGAACAGAGTTAAGCAACTGTAGGCGCTGTCAGTTTTTATTTCACATAAGATAACGCTTGACATATTGTTAATCCCACCTGATGATAAGTGGTGACGAAGACTAAGATGATGAGCGCATTAACGTGTAAAAGCCTATTCACTCGCCGCTTGAACACTCCAAGTTGGATCGGTGGCCGCTAGTGGCAAAATTTCTTGAGCGCCGCTTGTGCTTTAGAAGACACTAAACCGTCACTCGGCGCTACCGTTGGATGCAATTTTGATTTACTTTGTTCTATTTGATTTCTCAGAACATTTTAATTTATAGTTATTTACTTAATTATATTTTATAGTGACAGCCTATATATTTTAACAGTTTCTAAATTTTAGTATTATATACCTAGTGAAATAAATATTATAAGTTTTCATTTGTGGTTAAAAGTTGTTTTAATAGTTATGACCTCGCTTGGGCTTATCTACTTTATATGGCAATGTAATGTTTTAGGTCAGCGTGACCTGAGCGTCATTTGCAGGTTATCCATACCATACCATAATGTTAGGTAGTGTGGCGTATCGTGGCTCATTGAGGCGCAGATCAGCGCTGAGCACGGCCGGTATCTTAGTCTTGATGACCTCCAGCCCGCCATCGATCTCACGTGTTATCGTCAGTCCGGTGTCAGTCTTCTCCACCTAAAAAACATTCTTTCAATTAGAAAATTGACATAATTTCATTTTGTCCCAATCTTCAAAAAATCACCCACTGGAAGTTCCAGATTGTATTCTCCGACATCCCGTCTTAGTTTTAAAAATGCGTCCGTAAAATTACCTTATATGTTAGAAGAGAACAAGTTTCCGAACTTGATGGTAATTACCACCACGGGGGTAAAACAGCTGTTCCACGGAAGTAATAAAGATGATAAGAGTGGTACAGTAAATAAAATGTCAGATCAGTATACAAGGCGGTAAAATTAATTTCCTTAATAGATCGTATGTGTAACCATATTAAGAAAGTTAGTAACAAGTGATCCAGAGGGACTCTTAATAAATTCAAGTATTTAAAATTGGTTTATCATTGAGGGCAAGAATCTGAAAAAACCTCAGTAAATCTTTTATTAAAAAAAAAATTCACGATATTTAAATTATATTTCTTGTTTGAGCTTCGAGATACTCATATCATTGTTACAAACCATAATTGTCCCACAGCTGTACTTGGGTCACCTTTACAATTAAACGAGTTCATATAATTCTTGGCCACACTGACCAAGTCCAGGTTAGCAGCCTTTAGACACCATAGAGAACATTATCGAAAAACTGTAAGGTATGAAAGTTTCTTCACAATGATTTCCTTCCCCAAAGAAAGTAATAATTTATTTGTAACACTGTTACTATATCGCTCACTGTAGTATTCTAATCAAGTTATACTACTACCATATTGCTATATATCCTAATGTGCAACATGGTTGTAGTACTGATGTACAAACAAAACTAGTGTGTCTCTTCAAGTTAACATAACTAATTTCTTTTCATTCCTTATCATGGAGGTTATCAATGGTTATTTCTATAGTATAGCATCTATTATGTATGAACTAGCACATTCATGGAGGGAGGCAAATTATTGTATTAACTTTATATCTAGTGTAGGAGTATAACTCATCCCATAATTGTACCAGAATTGTCATAATTGCTTTACTGTCCGACCTCATTTCGATGATCTATATCACTATGACATAAACTAGCAATTGGGTACCACATCTCTACACCCCACATATGTTGATTATGCTAGAGTGGCTTGACCCAAATAGATATAATTCTATTTTTAACTTATCACATATATATTTCTGATGGCATATTCAAAAATAAATACATAATTAACAACCATGAGCCAAGAACAAATATTTGTATATCAGATAAATTGTCTGTGCTAGAGAGGAATTTATCTTGTGGCCCTTGAATCAGTCCTTTAGACGGTAGGCTACTGTCTCAAAGTATCACTCATCCATACACCATTAATTTCAAACAATGAATTGAGGCTATTGAAACTTTCTATTAATAACTTACTTTAGATGCAAATGTTCCTTGAGGCCAATCTAGCAGAGCTGCAGTCATTTGCGCAGTTTGATTGGAGTCATCATCGATTGCCTGAAATATTGAAAAATGGAAAGTATAATAAACTCTGTTAACTCGAATATCATAAATGATAGATATATTTATTAAAAATTCCATGAAACAAAATATCTTTTAAATCATTCTAACTTCATTACATTATTATAATAGCTCTAAGTATGGACAGAAAAAACACTCATAAAAGCACTTATAACTTTAACATTTCTTATTGACATCCATAAAAATCTAAATAATCATTATTTATTACATACTTGTTTGCCCACTATAACTATGTCAGCTTTTTCGTCTTGTGAGAGCTTGGCAAGAATCTTGGCAACATGGATAGGTTGCAAGGTGTCATAGTCAGCACCAGCCACCTCCACATGAATCGCTCTATCAGCTCCCATTGCCAGTGCTGTTCTTAAAGTTTCATTAAAAAAAAAAACTATACTTGTTGGTAACTGTAACTGTTGTTGTAAACAATCACATTTTATTTAATATTGAGTATAGGTTTTTGATATACCGCTTTCAATCAATTCTTACTTCTTACTTATCTTCTTTTATTTTCAGCAAAATTTAAAATATGCAGCAAGTATACTACCTAATTAGTTTGCTATATATAATTTTGCTAATGAAAACATACAATTTTAAATAATATTTTCATATTTCAATCATATACCAGCACCCAGACCACCTGATGGTAAGTGATGAGTGATGATTACCTTAATGAATCCATAATAGTAAAGACATCTAATAAGGTCTTTTGTAGCAGAAGAAAAGAAATAGCTGAAAAAACCAAGCAGACCAAGAGGGTAGTAAGAATCTTTATTTTTAATGGGCTCTCCATACATCATACTTTTCAGTTTATTTCTTACATAAATACAGCAGACATCAACTTGATGACAAGTGATCACTACCAACCATAACATATTCATCTATCTAATTTTACTATTGTGCCCTGTATAAATCATATGTATCAATGAATTATATAATATAGATATATTACCCACAAGCAAATTACAAAATGGTAATGTTACAGGTTCTTGTTATAAAATATATGTATCTAGACATTATTAGCATGAGATCAAAAATATTGTCACTATGCAAATAGTTCAAGTAGCAAATAAAGCTAAAATGCATAACATTCAAAATATTCACTGCTGCATCTGTGCTAAAACTAAAACCAAATTGTGTTGATATAAAAAATATTGGTACCTCAATTTAGTCCAATGATATACTACGATTATCTTTGGTACGGTATGTTAATTCATAATATGTAAATAGTTTACCCTTATAATGTTTACCTGTGATTGTGAAGGACCACAGGAGACTGCAATGACCTCACTAGCGAGTTTCTTCTCTTTCATCCTCACAGCTTCCTCTACCGCAATCTCATCAAATGGGTTCATTGAGTGCTTCACCCCATCCGTCACTACTCCTGTCTTGTCTGGTTTCACACGAATCTACGCATATATTAGTTAAAAGTTTTTACTCAACATGAGTCCTAAATTGATTGTGTATGGTATAAGAGTTTACTTAAAACTATTATTATTTGTGTATTTTTGGTAAATTGGTTTTTCAACCAATGAATTTGCAATTTGTATTATTAATAATATGGCCAATATCTTTAAGCAAATTTGAATATTAAATGGTTCATTAAAATTGGTCATGAATCATTCTAAATAAGTCTAAATACCTATACAATTAATGTTTTTATCGTTATTGCAAAATATTATATTAAACTATTAAAATTAAGGTTTTATTATAATTTATTTTTTGCAGCTTTTGGTAAATTTCGTTAAAACTATGCGTCTTTCTTGATACGATACTTATTAACTCAACTGCACTAATTTTGTTTGCAGTCAAACACTGCAATGTTCAACTTCAAAAGTTTTTCACGAACGTAAAACTATTCAACAGGTAACCTTTGTACTCATCACAAATATCCATATATATTGTAAATTACATACCTTCACTGCATAATCAATCACCCTCTTAACACCAACTAATACTCGTGCCATTTTTAAGTAAAATAATTTAACACAAAAAAAATTTAACACAAAATAATCTTAACTTTATACCAAATAGTACGAAGTCCGCTATTGATCGCCACTCTAAAAATATCGTTTTTGACGTTTGATAATTGTCAGTAATTGCAATCACAGATTATGTAAACTTATCACTTATCAGTCAAATCACTGTCAACTTGGGATTTAGAAATATAACTTTCAGAAATGTTAAAATATGTGGGACAATTCAATAATATTTTTAGGTATATTGGATGACAACTAGATACTACTATGTTTAAAATGGATAGTAACAAATCATATCATCATCATCTGCATCGTGTTTTTCTGTCATACTTCTATCCACTTCCACCTCATTTATATCACTCCTAGTAAAATTCATCTAAACAATACAATAACGAATAATTAAAACTATGTTGAAAATATTATTTTTAATCATAATAGTTTTTTGCTACTACTACATGCCGCTACCTACAGACATAAGATGTTAGAGTATCGCTTTTTCATACTTTACAACCGGTATAAAGGTAATAATCGTATTACGTTTATAATTAAATTATACTGTAGTTTATTTGAGACACTACTTTTATTTAAATATGCAATAAATAAATAATAAGTAATAAACTAATTAAATTATGTAAATAGCGGTACTTAAGAATTTCCTATCCAGAACCCAAAGCATATTATAACCCTTAAGCACTAACCATAAAGGAACTTAACTGTCTGATTAATAGTTAAGTATTTTATACAGCACAATTGAAATTGATAATATTGATGGTAAAAAGTAGCAGTATTTTTTTTTACATTTATTTGCCTGAAGTGGAAATAAAACTCATAACATTTTAATTACTTGTGTATTTTATTTAGATTTGGTCACTTGTACACAAAACGAACGTTGAACACGCTTATAACACTTATACTTAAAATAATATCTATTAAAATTTGAATTCCTTGTATTTCTTCGCTTGCTTCGCATCTGTATTTTGTTGCCGTTTTCTCTTGTTCTGTAAAAAAAATAACACATTATATCGTTAGGATCACACTAATTGTTGCTTCATAACAAAATATTTATTCCAGTACTTGTAACTAATAAGTTTTCCAAGTTATCGCGGGTAGTTATACTCGATGTCTGAAGTTTTCAATGTGTTGTATCTGCGGCTAAAGTTTGGTACGAGCTTACCTTTTGCCTGGCGACGTGGTCTGCGAGCATGTCGGAGAGATCCTCGCGGCGCGAAGGCCGCGCGTCGCGCAAGTGCCGCTCGTAGCGCGCCGCCACCGCCTCGGGCTCCAGCTCCAGCTCGGACGGGTCGAGCGCCACGTCCACGCCGCCCGCCCCCGCGCCCACCGCACTGCTGCTGCCACCCCCCGCGCCCGCACCCGCGCTCGCCTCGCTCAGCGCACCTGACGCACGTTTGCCTGCCCACGACATTTATATAATAATGTAGTGAATACTAGTCGATTATCCCCCAATTTGCTGTAATGTATAATTTGGTTAAATATGTTTATAATTTTTAATGTTGACTATTTGTAGATTTACAAGTATAAACGATTTCCAATTATTTATGACTTAATTCTAAATTACGGTCAGTGAAATAAGCAAAACGACTAAAAATATATATTAAAATACATATAAATAACAAAGTATTATGTAAATTCTTATCTGTATATGTGTATAATTCTATTTATGACATACCAAAATTAATTACACGACCTGTATGATTGAGATGTGATTTTAAAACCTCAATATCATCTCATGGACCCTCTTTTATCGCTAACACGAGCCCCCGTAGGCTGGTATCGACCCGCGGAGTATCGTCGTTGTATACATGTGTCCCGTGCGGTACCACGACAAAGGACACCGATACAGTCGTACGCCCGGAAACAAAACTCAAATTAACCAGTCACTCGTATAATAAATGTAAATCGTACTCAAATTATATTTCATTATGCGTACAGTGAAAGACTAGAAGCGAATGTTGTCCGCAGCGACCGTGACCTTCGAGGGGAAGTAGGTGGTATGGTAACCTGCACTACGTCGTCACATATCTTCAGATATGGCTTAGCAATCATTTACAATTTTTTTTACATAAAATATGTTAACGCTCGACAACAATCCCACCTGGTGGTAAGTGGTGATGAAGTCTAAGATGTTGAACGCACTAACATATATATAAAAATATATATGTTATAAAAGCCTATTCAGACTCCCACAAATAAATAATTAATAAAACTATACATCTGTACATTGAATACGTTTTGTAAATTTTAATGAAAATCCATTTTGAGTTTGTTATCCATATAAAGGCCAATGATTATTTTCATCTATCTCGTCTGAACACATATAACACTATAACAGATTCAGATGATTCCCGGCGTTTTTATAACTTATATTACGGATCAAAATCTAGGTCACTTCTCATCCTGGAAAATGGATCTGTCCCCGAGGAAATTTTTCACAGAGCAACGAGGGCGAGTTTCTAGTAACATAATTAAAAAAAAAACATGAATTTTGAAGCAAGGGAAGGAAGTCAATACTATACCGGGATTGATGTCGTAGACGTGTGTGGAGGCCATCATGCCGGTCGTCAGCCCCACGCGCCGCTCCGGGACCACCTGGTACAGTGCCGGGGTGTCGCCGCTGCAACGGTACCGAACACCGGTGATTGGATATAGTACAGCGATACTACATCTGCCAATATTACTCAAAAACGAGTCGCTTCGAGCACACTTACGAATTGGGCACGTCAATTTATTTACTCATTCACTCATAAATATGTCACTAGTTCAAAAGTTTACGTACAAACTTACAAATGTTACACTTTCACACACAATTCATCACAATCATCTTATGTACATTAATATTTTAAAGAGAGAGTACGAATTTTGTAATCTAATTTTTAATTGAATTATATAATTCTCCAGAACCAGGGCACTTGTCTGAAAAAACATTTTACCGTTTGGAAGGCACATTATTCCGGATGAACGTAGACTATATATTATGCATATCATACATAATATTTAATTGTTGTAGCAGATCTGTATCTGCACATCGAATATGTTTTAGAAATTTCTGACGTAGGAAGACTTTTTTATCAATATAGAAGCTTAAACATATTTTTTGTGTGTGAACACACACACACACACGCTCACGCGCGCGCGCGCGCACTTACACACACACAAGTCAAGTGAAACCGAGCGTACCCGTCGATGTCTGTATCGAGTTTCTTCTTGCGCAGCTCGATGGTGTCCGGCGTGTCGAGGCCGGGCGGCACAGAGCCCACCCCCAGCGGGGTGGACAACCCCTCCCCGGGGGTCACGGCGCCCGTGCCCGACTCCTCGCCCTCCTCCTCTGACTCATCTGTATAACATAGATTACATCGGTCACCGGTTTTGTGATCTGTAAACGTCACCTGGCCTATCCATCTATTCGACAGATTGTTCTATTGTATCGTAGAAAGATAGCTGTCAACTGTACATTTGATGGAGCGGATGGTCAACTAACAAATCGACAAACTCAGTCAGTCTCATGATGGCCAAAGTGCAGATCAGACGTGTGCCTGCGCCTGCTGTTGAAGACATACAACAATACACTTTTGTGGCATGTTTAGCTGTACAATAAGTTAAAATAATATTATTATTGTACATAAGACAACTCGTACCTAAGACGGTATTCCGCCATTCGTTTACCAACTTGTGAATAATTTCACATTAATTTATTATAAATAAATGATTTATGTTCTACAAACTAATATATATACAATAACATTAAGCCACACTCGCCTTCTTCGGACTCCTCTTCCGACTCGGACTCCAGCTCGCCCCACATTGTCCTGTCGATGTCTTGATCCTCCGTATCCTGCAACAAAACGTTATCCTGTCTCATAGTTCTAAAATAAATAATTTGGTACCATGAACGTGTTCATACCTTACGCACTAAGATCCAAGGGTCCCAAGTTGTCCAAAACTATGAGCCCACTCCAACCCATGTATAAGCAGTCGATTCGTTCGTCTCGTCCGCATAGAAACAGTACACTCACGTCATGTCCGCTGATGTGGTGTCCGAAAACGTCGCCGTAGAGCGGCTTCCCGGCCTCGTCGACGGGCGGCTTGCCCCAGCCGCCCGCGTGGTAGCCGAAAGCGCAGCCCTCCGGGATAGGCGCATTCAGACCTGGGATCTTAAGGTTGGGGTATGAAGGCGGCGGCCCGTAGCGCTGCTGGGCGATCAGCCAGGGCGGCGGCACCTGTCGGACCACACCTGATACACTCAAACTGAACT
Organism: Agathymus mariae mariae; assembly: GCA_018251895.1. Lineage (NCBI taxonomy): Eukaryota > Metazoa > Arthropoda > Insecta > Lepidoptera > Hesperiidae > Agathymus > Agathymus mariae. Next base: position 13,546 of record DWPT01001612.1, read on the forward strand.
GAATTGAACACGCACGCACGCGTGCACGCACGCACTTACCATAAAACTGGATTCCATAGATCAAAACTAGCAAGCTTCATACTTTGAGAATAACTTTAAATTATGAGAATTTGTATCAAAGAACATAATTGTTGCGGTTAAATTAAATTGTGATTTGTTAAAATAAAATAAACATACTTTTCTTGTTGTACAGTTAACTTTTTCTAAAGAGAGAGTTAAGAAATGGGTGTTGCCAGTCATTTCTACTCTGAAAGTGGGCTAAAATGCAATCCAAATTTTATTGTAACCAAAAGCAATATATCTCTGCATATACACTCAATCAATCAAGCATAATCTATTGTCATCTCATTAATAACTCGCGCTAGATAAGACACGAAGCAGAAGGCGTTCGGATCTCAAGGCAACGCTTCAATATATGCATTGAGATGCCAAGGTCGAATGGACCGGTACAGAAGCGGCGCATCACCTTGTGCGAGCCGGGCCCGACGGGCATGCCGAGCGCGGTGCGCAGCTCCTCGGACAGGTCGCCCGGCTTCTTCTCGCGCAGCCGCGTCTCGAACTCCTTGCCCTCGTAGTACAGGTCGCCGTGGATGGTCATGCGCGGCTTCGTCTGCCATCTGCCGGCCATCATATCCTACTATCAAGGGTTCATATTCCTAAAGCTTGCGATCGACAATATTGTCGAGCTTGGTCGGATTATGGAAGGTCAAACATCTCATTTTGATTCTGCTTTTGAATAATTTTCTCATTTTCATGATAAGCTTCGATAAAAATACATCACCTTCGAGAAGGTTCTGGTCTTGATCACGTTACACATACATGGCTCCATGAAAGTACAAACACTTGCGTTAACAATTTCACTAACAGAATACGGTATTGTCGTTACAAAACGATAATTCCAACGAAAAAATACAACGACAGACAGGCAGATCCTCGTTCAATACATATAAAAAGGTACACAGATTTCTATCCTACAAGTATTGCACTTACCAATTAATACGCGTTGTTGTCATCACTCGTAATTACTTCGTGGACCTGCTATCGGGAGAAATCCTACCCCGAGTTAATCGGGGGAGCGGCGTGACAGCCAGTATATAAGAATCTGGTTATCAGCCCGTGTTACATTACTGTGTCTGTTGGGGGGCGGTTTGACGACAACACAACAACAACGATTGGGACGTAAATCTTTGAGTCCAAATCCAAATCCTGCTCATGCACCCTGATGAACAATGGACCAGACGCGTTGAACTCTTCTACGGTCGTAGAGTCTAACCCTACTTGACAAGCTGTCACCTTCCTTTTAGTTTACTTTAGTTCCACTCCTTCGGGAGTTTCTTTAGCCGGTTATTCTATTTAACATTAAAACGCCTTTTTGAAACGGTGGTAGAAGCAAATATACTTGGTCGGCAGGTGAACACTAAACATCTGGTAGCTCCTCTATTCTTTATTCGGCCATAAACAATATTTAAAAAAATCAGTGTCATAATATTTGTAGTTTCAGAAAATAACAGACTCCTTTAATATCATATAATCCATAAGTATTCCATATAATCTTTAAGAAACACTATCAGCATGTAAACTATTTAAATATTGTTTACTTTAAAAAGTCATAGACTACTGGTACATCACTATAGCGGTCCACACCAACAATTGTTATAAACATAATTATGTATGTATTGTAATAATAATGTTGAACTCAAACCTACGCCACCATCCTTGTGAAGTGATTACAAATATCACATTATCTGGAGTGTCTGATGGAGACAATGTAAAAATTTTTGAAAAACTCCGTATTACCACCCGCATCCTCCGCCTGGTGATTAGAAAAGAAAACTACGTACTTAAAGAAGGCGTCGTGCAGTTTCTGATAGTCGATATCGATTTTGCCGAGCTTGGGGCGAGTGCGTTCCCGCATCTTGGCTTTTAACGTCTTGGTCTCCTCCTTGTCCTGCAGCGAGGCGCGCATCTCCATGATGCCCGTCTTCTTGATGAAGTCCGGCAGGTCGAACGGCGGCTTCTCTATGCCGCGCTTGCCTTGCAGATACTGTGCGCGAGGAAAACAGCACATTAAAAGCGAATAATAATGGATTGATTGGCTCGGCAAACAATTATATACGATACTTACCTTCCGCTTGTAGCACCAGTGTCTGGGCACCTGAACGGTGTTCCTGTGCGCCTTGAGCTGCACGAGCAGCTTCGGGTCGCGCGCGGTCACGTCGTACATCTCCACCACGTCGGGCCGCGACACCAGCTGCTTCAGCTCCGCTACCGACAGCCGCGACAGCTTCTTCAGTTTACGCTTCGATAGACGCTCCTTCTCATCTGCTGCGTGTTTCTGGAAGTAGTTTTGGGTTGTTGGGAAATTTGTAGGTGGATCATCTGATGGCAAATAATCACCTTCATCTATGGGCACTGGGAGTGACAGACTTAGAGGATGACAAGTCCTGTGCAAAAGTCTTCAGAGGGACCCTTTTGCAGACATAAGTGAGACCACTGCCTAGTAACAAGAATTCAATTTATTCGCAGGTAAGGTACAGCTTGGTGTTTCTTATATTAATATACTAGCTTCTCTTGTCTTAACCCGTTGGGTATGCGAATGAACTTCAAAGATGGTTTGTTTCACAATTTATCTTCATTTATTTAACTATTATTCAATGTTAATTCGTTTTCATTACAATTGAGTTTATAATATATCGTTCGAAACACAACTTGAGACAAATCCACTTTCACTAAAATATAAACACTGGAAATGCACAACAGTAGCGCTTCTACTAACGTATCGTTAATAACTGTCTAGTCTCCAAGATCCATTTTTACTGTTTAATAAGCTTATAGCCGTGCACCAGTACCGCCGAGGATGAATAGCGCAATACAGATTCCAGCTACATCCAATAGAAATTGATATTGCTTCGCCTGTTGGTCGTTGGTGTACATACGAGCAGATAGGGTCAGTTTGGACACCACCGCCAAGTGACCTTTTCAAAGTGTTACAGTGAATAATAACACATGAGGGTATTCTCAATTATTAGTCGAAAGCGGAAACGAGCCCTAACACTTAAAAATTTTTTCGTTTATATATACACAGTTCAGTATGAAAAATTAGTTGTATGTCATCAAATAAATAAAGTATTTAATTTTGAAATTACCTCCACAGCCTCTTCATCGGCAGCAAATTGATCTGTCACCTTTTCCTGCGGCTTGCTGCTCGTCTTAGGCGCATCCTTGCCGGGCTCCTCCTTGGTCGTTTCCTCCTTCTTTTCAGTGATCTTGAAAGCCTCCAATATTCGATGGAACTGTCGATACATGGGCTCCAGTTCGTGGAATTGGATGCTCTCCTGCACATACCTATAAAAATTGTTCATATCAGTATCAGGGTAATTGAGTAACGTTAATACGTATTACATAACGTGTCTTGGTTGATCGTGATGTCTTTATCGTGTACTATGCCACCCACAAATAAAATGTGTTTCATTTATATTAAGTCATACTTACTCGATTTCTGCTTCTTTTTTTTCATTCTCTTTATCACTGGATTTTTTTGTATCCGTCAGACTGGCATCTTTCTGGTTCGACTTCTTTGCTTCGTTCCTCTTAAGCTTAGCTGCCTTCTTCTTTTTCTTCTTGCGTCTGTTCTTACTCGTGTTCTGCAGTAAAATTTAACAAATTGCTATATAATACTCAATGTAGAAATTGAAAACTGTTAAGAAACTTCAACATGTGATATATTACAATTGTTTAGGCGGACTATGAAATCTACACTGTAGAGGGCAACTTTCATTCCACCAGACTAACCTAAATGAGAGCTATGAATCCACCTAGTTTCATTTCCATTCAGAACTTATAATTATCTACCAGTACAACAAAATGTAGTTTAATACTGAAATACTGCCAGAACATAGGGCTTTTTTCAAACTATGTGTGTTTTACAAAAAAACATAAAGGAACCTGCACACCTGAGAGTTATCCAAAATTTTTTCAAAGGTTATGTGAAGTCTGCCTACCAGCAATTGGCTAGTGTGGCAGATTACGGCCTTAACTCTTCTCACAGTCAGAGGAGACCTGAGTCAAGCAGTGGGAAAATTAAGGATTGTAATGATGAACGACTCTTGATCTGGAATGTGTTGATTTACATACCTCTTGCTTAGATATAACAGGGGGAAGTGGTGCTTGGGGCACATTATCCTCATCTGAATCCCCTTCGTCGCCCTCTGCATCATACTCCCGGCTGATCACGGGCGCAGGTGGTGCGACAGGTTCCTCTTCTTTTTCTGGTAACAAATCCAATTTTAAATCTTGTCGAAGCATTTATGAATAACTACTTTGATATACAAAATAAACAATATACGTAGCAATATGCATTTCGGCAGGGATTGCGCATCTTGCCTGCTCCTCCTTTCTGCAGAGTCCTTGCATAGATTGCTCAGTGTTTTATAGGGATATTTTGCGCCCTGAAAGTTCCAATTTTGAAATAAACAAACCTGGATAATTATCTACTATATTGTGAGTATATATATTAGTAGTTGTTGGTATTATATTACTTACCAGAGTTCACCGGTGACCGGATGTCACGCACTACCAAAATCCTTTAAAATGCCAAACCCTAACATAAGATTCGTGGATGAAGTATGTTGTGTTAT
>DWPT01001613.1:0-18181 GCA_018251895.1 Agathymus mariae mariae
GGACTTCTTATTATTTTTACATTCGTGTTTCACATGCGTCTGTCATTTTCCATACCCACCATAATTATTATATTTGTTGTCAATTACAGGTAATCGCGATAATTCACGTTGTTGCAAATTTACTAACTGTATATATTAATAATATTATAGCAGTAGAAAAATTATTGAAGTAAATTTGATGTCATTTGTTTTTATACAATTAAAACTAAAAAACATTTTTTTTTAACAAACGATTTCAAAAACATCTACCAATTTACACTAACAATAAAAATAAATAAAATATTATTATATGCACTACATACTTATGTTTGAAATCGGTGACTAGTCAAATTATAGTTTGTATACGTCGCACTATTTTATTAGTAGATATTCCATTACATTATTTATTAAGGTGTTTAAATCACTATCTATGGTTGTGTTTCAGGATTGACACATTTCAAACAATTCAAAATGTAGTGCAAATAACCACATTTTATTTAATTATGCTTATATTTTTTCTTGCTTAAATTTTTTTTCTTTTTAAGATTTTATTTTTGGTGTAATATTTCTTACGTAATAAGTATGGTATTACATTTTTTTATTATATAACGGGGTAAGGTGGTCACGGTAGCGCTACGTTTGTCCAAGACACCACTAAATAATTTATGCTGACTAATCTCAGTATTGTTCCCAAGTCCTAATCGTTGAGGGTTGCTGTTGCTGTTTCGTCATCAGTTCAACGTTATGCGATGATCGTTCCTTGAAGCAATGATAGCTTTACAATGTTACCAGTATCAAAACGAAAACAGTTGAATTATTCTAATTCGTTAAGGAGTTGCATTCAGGTTTCCAAAACTAATCATGAATCCTTGAGATTATAAACGATGGATTATCCGTCATTCTGAAATGATAATGTTGGCAAACACAGCAACTATATTTACATTTCTTGCTATAAATACCTTTTAAAACAGCAAATATATTGCTTTCCGTTGAGAAATTTCCCTTCACTCCTCTTTATCTTCAGAACCCATTATCAGATGCACTCTGATTTCAAAAGGGACTAACTTCAAGCCGTTCCCTATACATCAAAAGAAGAATCATCAAAATGGGTTGTTCGTCAACGAAGTTATGGCTGTACATACATAACACGGTTTAATTATTGGTATCCGTTGACACGTATATTTATCTTTAAAACCCTCACATAAAAAAAATACATACACACGCTCATAGAACAGCTTCCTTTTTTGAAGTCGATTAAAACATGTTTTTTTTTTCATAATTTGACGCAAGTATGATTCTGAAATGGGGAAACAGAACTGTTACTATTAGGAGCAGTAATAATTTTGTAAATGGCGCGTTCACGTGAACATCATATTTAAATTAAAAAAATATAATAAGGATGATCTAAGGAAGTTTCTCGGCTTCTTTGATATTATAGGTTGGAATAAAATTGCCTCAATTATTTAAATATTAGAAAATAGATATAACGTGTAATATTGGGCAGTATATCTGAATACCCAATAAATCATCTTAATAATATTAAAATTAATATAGTACTAAAATAAATATTTTATTAACAAAATATATGTTTATCGATGGTAAGTACTAAGGAGTAATATTTTGCTTTGATTAATGGGTTGTAAACGATCGTACTATTCCTTATAAAATACCTATATCTGGAAAAAGCTTTGCCCTCAGTTTTACAGTTGTTCTGGACTCGCAAGCCGTGGCGCACATTCTGCGCTTCCTTCGAATCGTGATTAACATTTCTGTTAAATTACTGATAAAATCATCTGTACAATAAAGTATAAAAAAATCTTTGCTTTTTTTACCCAGGATTTATTCCAACATTTATTTCAAGCGCGTATTTTAAGACTCCACTAATATTGTATCTAATAATAATGTTCCGAAGTAAAAAGCTAAACATTTTTTTTATGTTGAAATCGGCTGTCAAGTCGAAAACGAATTAGTGAAACGCTAATACGACTGTCATTATAAACAGCTACGAATTCTGACTATCGTTCACTTCAAAAGAGAAAAACGACGTACAGTGAATTAGGCAAATGTTTCGTCTTCTTCAATCTCTCCGTGCATCGGCACAAAGAAGGTGATCGTGTAAAGTCCAGTGATGACCTAATCTGGTTCATGTGGAATATGTTTTTGTAACTGTCCTTAATGTATTTAGGATATTTTGCTTATATTTAGGAGTTTTTAATACAGGATTTTTTAATAGGTATTCCTATTATTATAGATATTTCTTATTACCTTTTTGACTGAATTTCAGAAGTTCAGAACCTCTACTAGAACTAAGTTTTACATCGATATTTGTCGAATCATATTTAAGTTTAAGGATAAATTGCCAATGAAATTCCAAAGAGAATCGAAAAATATACGGCACGAAAGCCAACCGAGAAGAAGTACGGCATAGTAGATTCGTCGCGCACAATGGACGCTCGAAGACCTCAACATAAATGCCACTTACAGGGATTTATAATATCGATATCTCGTTGAAGCCGCAGCTGTTTAACAGAAAGATATTTTTATCGAGCTTCGATGTCTCGCAGTTTCCGTATTTTTGTTGCTTTCGACATATTGTAAAATATTCCACAAAGTTTGTGAATGTTCTACATAATTATGAAATTTATTTTTTTATGTATTCATTTATTTATATTTAATTATATGAGATGGTTACAATGAACGAAATTACCGGCTTCCGGCATTCTCTGCAATTCAACCCCTGGATATGGTAAGAAATAGTTTACATCGTAAACATAATATATTCACATAAAATATATACATTTGATTTAATATGACTTTTATAATATATTGTTTAAATAACTTATTATATTAAATTTAAATAAAGTTTTTAAAGTACATTGCTACAATGTTTTCTAATATTTTTTATACTATAATTATTTTAATATATCATGTTCATATTAACATATATAGAATCAATAGGATATATATAGTTACAATAACCATAAACATTACAACTCAATACTGAAAAGTTCCTCACATACCTATTTTATCTAAACTAGGAGGCTACTCTTATGATCTTTAGGAGAAAATTAGCACGTTCGGTGTCGTCATTATAAGCTTGAAGGTGAAACATTACACGAACGGATGCACATATATGCCACTCTAATTTGAGAGATGCCAACTAAAGGAAGATATTTATCTTATACAAATTCTGTTTGTTTACGAAGTAATATCAATCCACACCCGCGCGTTGAATATTTTACTACCATTACCGATGCGTACAGAATAAGTTAACATGCAATTTAATATGTAAATATCAATTATAACACGCGCGTCATTCTGAATCAAGAACGCAGTGAAAATTTTAACACGTTTGTAATAAAATATTTGGTTTTACTGTTTATGCTTACATCAAGATGTGATATATAGACCTGATTTGATTAAACTCATCATCATCATCTTAGACATCACCAAAACAACAATAATTATACCATATTTATCGACACGATAAAAAGCTAGAGGGGCCCCGGGTTCGAATCCCGGTCGGGACTGATATTTATGTGACAGATAAATGTTTGTTTGCGGTTCATAGGTGTTTGTTCATATTTGTGTATGTCCATGCCATCCGCAACACAGTGAATTCTAGTGCGGGGTAGTGAGTGTGTCAAAGTTTATTATTATTAAGTTTATGTTTTCATGTTATGTTTTCATAATATTATTTTGTTAAAATAATAATATTATGAAAACTACTTCAGCACAATAACGAAATTATAGTTATAAAAAACTGAACTTTTAATATAACAGAAATAGCATTATATGATATCAGCGCCGCAGACAAACTAATACGCACGCGAGACGATCGCCATATCATTAACTTACACTATAATAATATTAAATGATTTAGTAGCGTCTCAACTGGGCGGCCACTAGACCTGGCCGCATGCCAAACTTAAAAAGCGACATGTTCAAAATATTCCTAGTTCTCTACAAAGCAAAGACAGATGATAAAATTCAAGCTTTTAAACGCTTTGGCAGACGTGAGATTTATTAGTTTTTTTTAGGCAGCAATTAGCAAAGGTTTTGGGTGATGGTATGTGGTTACCGCAGCTCATACACATCTATGATATTACTACATTATGAGTTACCACTTGTCAAAATAGGAGAGTTAACCCGGCTTACGAATAAAATTCAATTATTTCACGGTTCATCAAGAATCAATTCATGCAAGAATATTACATCTTAAAAATTATTTAGTGCATAATTTCGGTCTAGCGAAACACATTTTAAACCTCTTGCTAAATGGTATTCGTACCAATAAAAAATAAAACAATATTAAAAACTTTATTCGTACGTAATATCAGTACTATGAAACTGGTACACGAAAAAATTTATATCAGGAGTGTACCAATACGTTACACTAAGACAATGATTATCATTCAACACCAAAAATCCAAAAACAAACACTTTGGTCACACAAATATCTCCTCGAGACGGAAACGAACCTATTATTACATTGTCTATATCACGAAATCACGTACGTTATAGTTTTGACTCACTGTATGCTTATAGTGAATGAGCCTGTCAATCATTTGACCGGTTCAAATCCGGTTGGTTCTATTTTGCTGCAATCCAGTGTAGAACGAGAATAACTTTCCCCGGCTTTTATAAAAACGACGTATAAATCATAAACAGGTTGTGCCAAATCAACATAAATAATTAGTGTGTTTGCATAACTTGTAGTAATTACAACGTATTGACGCTTATGTTTCACAAGGCTATAATATCATTCACACAACCAGAACTGTTTGTGTCAACTTGTAGAAATCACATTGTTAAGCATTAATTTGATCGGTTTCTTAAATACATATTCTTTTATGAATCGTACGACACGTGATGATTAGTATATTTACAACTCCAAAAGATTTAGTAGTTAACACGAGTACTAACAGTGCAATCAAGTATTAATCGATTATGTAACGTGTTGGGAAATTCCGAATATTCATTAAAACTATTAGTTACGAGCCGCCCGCCTTAACGTCGTTCTGGCTGAACAATCATAAATATATACAAGACATATAGTCTATATCTATCCGGAACAATAGACCTTTCAAATTGTAACTTTTTTTTAATAAGCGTCATTTGTAATACTATAGTATAAATTCCTTACGGACTAACAATTGCATGCTAATGCTGTTTCTGGGTCTGTTAATTATAGATCAATAAAAAATATTTTCATGAGACGTATTCCTCTTATCCCAACGAAAACCTCCATCCGTCTTGCTTTGTAGCAAGACGGACTTGCATAATAAAATTCTTCACAATTCAGACCTAATTAAGCACACCGAAAACGTGCCCCGCTATCGTGGGCCCTCTGAGCCTCCGACGTCACAAGGTCTTATGTTAAGTTTTGCACTTGTAAACACGACTTGAGCAACCGCTTCTAGTTTGCTCATTTTTCAATGTCTACTTGTAATATTATCAATTATGTTAGCGATAATATTGAGTCGTTGGTTGTAGACACTACACGACGAGAACATTTTGGCGTGCGTCCAGGAAATAGCCGAGATAAAACTGGTTCCCCTCATTATTACGTTTTCCTATATGCATTAACTGCACTGACCTGTTTGTAGACGAACCCAAAGTAATTATCACAAACAAAATAAAAATAAAAACAGACAACTTTTTCTCATTAGAAATTGCCAACGCTGTAATATTTTGTAATTTAATATTCTTCCATTTGCCTGGTCATCACGGAAAAAGTGACGCCTTTGACGCACTTTAACTCTTAGAAATATTTATCTTAAACTTAAGTAATGTTAACGACAAGTTTCGTCATAATGTACAGGAAAAACAGTTGGAACCGGTGTTACAACGTCCCGGCATCTATCTTTATACAAAAGGGAGATACTGGACACAGAGTAATTTTAAATTTTACAGACGGAACCGCCGAAAAAAATTACTATATTAACCTTTGCTAACTTAGAATTAAATTGTGAACTATGTACAATTAGTTCCAGTGAGATCTGAAGAGAAGTACTCGAGAAACAAGCTGAAATAAAATTATCGCTTAAAGATACTAACTCGATGGTCATTTCAACATACCCGCTAATGCAGTACAAATATATCGACACATTATGTACATCGCAACCACAAGCATGAAGGTCAAGAGAATATAGTCTGTTTATCATATAAAATAGAAACGGAATTAATATAAGCTCCCAGGGATATATTGTAAGCTTTTGAATAATAAGACAGCTGCCAAGCGCACACGGGACGTGCCAGTGTCGCAGTATTATAAAATTAGGTCACAATAATTCGGAGACGAAACACGATTAGAGAGGCGAGTGGCCTGTGCTACGAAGAAACAAAGGTGAACGTACGATTGCGGAAACAAACGGAGGCCACGCGTGCCGTGATGAAACCGTTTTGCCCCGTGACGCGACACACTAACCATTACCGGGCGGCAGATTACGATTAACTTAACATATTTTAACAGTAAATTCTTTCCTGGTTATTAAATTGAAACCCAGGATCATAAACGCCCACGCAGATACCATACCAAAAATATTAATGCCGTTTATCTTGTAACTGTATTTGGTTTTATATTTACGGAACTGATTTTAAAGTCGAAGGCTAGGGAGGTCTTTCTATGCAATTTTTTGATACGCTTGGCGATAAAATAGATTTGACTTTTAAAAAGGTGACTACTTCAATATCAATCGCTACTGAGTAACTGAATGAGTTACTATACAATTAGAACGTTACACGATGCGAGTATTGTAATGATTCCGGTTCATGTTACTACAACGCACCACATCGTGATGTTGTTCAAATGCTTTTGAGTGTACGATTCGCGAACGTCAGACAAGCCCGTAATTACATTGCTAGTTTGTGTAAGGAAACATTGTTACATCACATTATTTCTTTCACCTCACGTCACGTGAACGATGAAAGCAAAATACGTGCGAATAAATATGGAGGACGCGAGCGACAGTGATTTCCATACAATTCAATGCCAGTGGATTTTGTTACAATTTCTAAATTTGTTTTGTTCATAATTTGAATTTTCAAACATTTAAAACTTAATATAATATCAATTATATCAATTTTTATATGAATGTTACTCACATTAATAACTAATAATTGTTTTCTTATCGTTAAAGGCTTATCTAATTAAATAACAAGTAATTTAGTTTTGTTCTAAAACCTATCCAACATTAAAACAGCGAGTCAAAGTGGTATTTTCTACCTTGCATGTACTACAGACAGTTGGATTAAATTTTTTTGCATAAGAATCTACAATATGCATGCAAATAAAACAATTGTTAACAAATTACGGAAGTGGAATGTGAATGAGAAATAAGTACCTATGAATTTATAGTTAAAAGAAACTTGATGTGTGTACTATAAAATGGAATGCTTAATAAAGTTTTCTTGTAATATATAATATAATCAAGGCAGAAAATATGTTTTTTTAATAATCATGTATACGAGATCGCAAGTCGGGGCTGCTTGTTTATTATAAGATTCAAGGTGAATATTAAACATATTGCACGAATTCAAACAAACCCGTTAAAAGGCAGAACACGTTTAGGTGATTCCGAGCAATGAAATCGTGCATAACATCTAAATCCTAACAAACGTGCTAAATAATAAAAATCAAGATTAGCTACCTATTTATTCCATCCAATATTGCTCACGTATAATATCAGATTATAAACATTTGAACAAACCAAATAACAATAATACTCTAGTATCCTGTTACCTAATGCGGTTTGGGTAAGTAATTGTAGATATGTATCGAGTATTTAGTATTGGAATTGAGACATAAATGTTGCTAACAAAACATGTAGATTTTATCACACACAAATAAATCGTATGAAAATGATTCAAAACTATAGAGATCAATATTATCTAAGGCTTTAGATAAAAAAATATGTAATTTAAAATTTTATGACACTGGAGTATAAATTGTCGTTTTAAGTTTTACAACTTAATTAATTTGATAAACAGTGACCATAAGAGAGAAAAGGCTTGTGAAACGTAATGAATGTAAATGTAAGAACTACAAAATTCAAATGCAAATATTCTTTATTTGTACACCGAACAAAATTACAAATAGTGATTTCAAAGTTACGTCGAGTATACAAAGGGCGACCTTATCGCTATAGTAGCGATCTCTTCCAGGCAACCTTTGTGTAGAGGACAATATTATTACAGTTCGTCCGATGGGGGGAGGCGATGTACAATAACGTGCAAAAGAAAATTATAACGTTGAAAACTCAACAGTGATAACAGAAATTAGGTGATAACAATGGATTAAAGAGGAAAGGTTTCACATTGCAAGATAAAATTCTTAAACCTGTTTTTAAAAACTAACTAATGACTGAGCACAACGTATTTTAAAGGGTAGAGATTTCCAAAGACGGACAGCGACAATAGTAAATGATCTAGAGTAAAGAGGAAAAAGTAAAAGGAGTCAGGAGAGAAAGGTTATCAGAGGGACGTAGAGAGTGATCGGGGATCTGAAAGGTAAATTTGAAACGTTCTTTAAGATAGCATGTTGTGCTTGAATTGAATACCACACAGAATAACACTGAAAGTATACATATGTGTATTCCGGCGAAGGCGAATTGCAAGCCACTTGAGTGGCTTAAACTACTCTTGCCTTTAAATAAAATCCGAGATACGATTACATGTCCTGCAAAGGTTAAAAACTGTATAACTTGTTATTTTTAAAGCAAACAGGATCAGGAACCAGCAGAGGTCCTATCTGCATTCAGCTGCATCTTTGGTAACAACCAATACAATAGAAGGTCGTGCTGAAGTATCTTTCTTTCGTTTTGAAAGGTTTTTATTATCATCACACTGAACCCTTTTCTCACTTATATTTTATGATTATGAAACCTGAAAAATCATAGTGGCCGCAACCGCAGTACCGTAGATGATAATCTACGTGCATCGCCTTAATTACTGCGTTCTTTGTACAATTAAGTTTTAATGTAACTGTTTAAAACAATATTTCAATACGTACAGTTGCAAATGATGTTATCCACAATGTTAAACTTTGAAATTTTTTTTGCAATTCTAATCATTAAATGTTCTTTGTATCCGTAACCAAAACATATTATCCTTGGGGATTTAAAGCCGCTTCCTCTTTCCAGGCTATCAATGAAACTTGTATATCAACTAGAAATATTATTTACTACTAAAATAACTAAATTTGTAGATAATTCATCGGTGACTTAACCTGAAACATTAGATATTTCAACGTGACATTAACCGCGACAGAAACTAATATTTCATTACAAATATACGTTGTGGTCACGACGTTACGAGATTACTACTGGCAAGGAAACCCTCGGTCACCGTGTGTGACTCACGCGAACCTGTTTCTTTTTTATAAAATAAATCATTTACCATGAAAGTCTGAATGTAGAATGTTCTGTATACATCGTTATGGATTATATTATAATGCGGCGACTTAAGTTTTATCTAGTTTAAAGTTGAGATTGGAATAAAGACAAAATATTTGCCTATGTCAAAATTAATCTATTACTTTCCCGTATAAGCGCCGATCTTCACAGTGCACTTAATAACGCCAAAGTCTACAAGTTATACATGCCTGCATGTCGACAAACAAAAATTAAGTTTTTGATTTGGGTACTTTCGTTGTTTTCGTTCATCATTAAAACAAATAATCATAAATTTCGAATTTCGTAGACATTATTACTCTTCTTCTGTTAAATTTGATTAATTCTGTTAAATGTGTATTTGTGAAACATTTTCCTGCCCCACTTATCCCTTCCTCTACATCACTAGCTATTTATTTAGTTTATTCACACTGTGTGCCTAGCTTCTACATTATGTATCGGATCTAACTGTGAATTTGGACCATAAAAGTACAATTTTACAGATTGACATAACAATCGCTGCATTATAGTTTCTTAAGGAAAGAAGCGATAAATGCAACTTATCTTTATTAACCTTCTTAGCTAACTTGGCTATTTCTACGTCCACTACATTCCTTTGTATATTTAGGCATTGCAAATAATTCTCGCATTGCATTAGCATTGAACATGCGGTCAGAGGACACGACCTTTGATTTATTAGTTCCTGCCCTAATTTGTTACTTAATCAAAACAGTATTCAGAAAAAAATTTGAAAAATGTCAATTTTAAACCTTTAAATATAATGCATATTCTTTTCTTGCAAACTTATTAGCAAATACGAACACTTTTTCATCGAATAACTAATGATAAAGTGTTGATCAATATGATGTTAAATTATTAATAGAATTAGAGAAATGTAAGATCACAAAAACTCGGCGATGGTAAGTATGAATCAGGTGTGCGAACTTTAATTTTATGTCAGTCCTTCGAAACTTTTAACATTTGGTATTTTTGTGAATAAATAACTGCGACTAATCTTAATTTAAATGTTGTTCGAGTGACATTTATTTGATAACACAATTTTGCCAGCACCGAAGACGCAAAACCTACATACAGTCTACGTTAGCGTAATGATAACCACCAAAAATCATAAACATGTCACGTAAGCTAACAATTAACTAGACAAAGTTTTCTTCGACCATACAAAAGTCATATGACTCTTGGTAATGGAAATTTTCAAGCCAACATTATACATACAGCTAGCATCCTTGAGTAGTTATTTGTGGTGACGATAACGTTAGTAAGCAGCAATCACTAAAAAATTCCAAATTCTTTTATCATATTCCAAGCTTCTTTTAAAAACGCAATGATTCATCGTATTGACCACAACCAACGACATTTATTTTCGAACAGTTAGAAAGAGAAATTAAAAAACAAAATTGTTACAAGTCGAAACGGATTCGTTTCGTTGGAACCGAATACGGAAGACAGTAGTTTAAATATTTTTCCTGCAAGATACGAACTGACTCGTTTACAAACGAAGGTTAGGTTTCAATTGACGTGTCAGTTTCTTTTTAACAAGTCAAGCTAAGAAAATGATGAAAAATCATATCTCATAGTATTCTCCAAATCAAACAAGTATTGATCTAGACTAGACAGTAGTAATAAAGTTATATAACTGACGCAAATTTGAACTTTATGTGTGGTGAAACTAGAAACATTCTTGATAAAAAAAAACTACATAACCGATGTGCGCATCGCCGCGTCGCGTTATACAGAACGAAGTCGAATAGGTTCAAGCAAAATTACTTCAGTCAATAAAAAAAAGATTTGTGGCCAATGGGTGAAGCTGTTAAAATTATTATGAGCCGTTGAATTGACAGTAAAAAGGGCACCGAACCTACATTTTTAATCGACTTTAAGAAAGGAGAGCGTTCTATGTTCATGTGTATGTATTTTGTATGATTTGCAGCCACAACTCCCGTTGTTTATATAATGAAAATTTACGTTAAAATTAAAAAATTAAAAGCTTTCCGTTTCGTTAGCAATATATACAACGCATTACTAATTAGAACAGTTAATAACAAAAAGACTTGTAAACGTTTAAAATTTCGCAAAAATTCGCGACAATTTTTATTAGATATGAATTCTTAGGATCTAAATATCTCCGAAAGCTAGTAATGCAGTGATAGTTTTATAAAATGACATGAATGAAACATTTGAAATCAGACTTGGAACACTAGGTCAAGGAGGTTTAGTTTCATGGCAGTGTACACATTTCCATTCTAATCCCATACAGACCTAGTGCTTATAGAATAAAAAGTACCTACTGTACTGTCTGTGGACATTACCATGAGTTTAAAATAACTCAAGTACGCAACTAATCCATTATTCATGAGATACGTTAATTTCAAGCTGAGATTTACTCTTCATCCAATAATATTCCAGCAAATGTTATTTTGTGACATAGTCATTATTATGTGAGTACAAGTGTTATACCTGTGTTTCAGCATGTTATCCGGTACGAACACGTTCCACCAGGATGGTCGCTTCTGACGAATATACGGAGTAATATCGCCTTCATCATCAGTGTCGTTGCTGCCGGACTTCCGCCGCTTTTTGCGCTCGAGCTGTAGTCGCGCGGCCCACGAGCGCCTGCGGCCTTTCTCACTGGGTCTGAACCCGTCTGATGTGACGGGCACGGCCAGGGAGGCTCGCCTCGGCGCGTCCGGAGGCGGTCCGTCGAATTCCGTCAGTTTTCGGTATCTCTCGGCGAACGTAGCGTCTGACGCTCTGCGACCGTTAGACGCGGACGGCGAAGCTCGAGAAACGAAAACCGGGTCGGTAAATGCCTCATCGTCGTCGGTGTCGGGTTCGAAGTTTTCCTCGCTGTACCGTCGAGGTGTTTCATCAACGGCCTCCTGCAGGCTCGCTAACGGCAAACTAGGGCGCTGGCTGCGCATGGCACGCGGTAGCCGCCCGGGCCGGCCCTGCAACCGGGCCAGCGCCAGCGGCACCGGCGACTCCGTTAACGTTGGCTCACTGCCGCTCATTTTCACCACAACTGCACTTAGTTACAGACACTGCACTCACGGAGACTCTGAGTTACGGGCTCAGCATTTTTTTACATTCGTAGTTCGACACTTTTAACAACATTAAATTTTTCTGTAGACCTACGTATCGTCTCCCTTGAAAAAGTATGTTGTATATAAGCAAATGTAATACTTGTAACGTATCGATTCCGACAAGTTTGTGTGGCAAATAAAATCGCAGGTGCTCACGAACATTCCAGTTAATACGTTAAGGATTTAACGCTGGAATATGTTCTAATTTAGATTAAAATCCTTGAGAATAACAGATGAGAGCAAATACTAGCCGGCATGGGTGGGTACTACACACAGATCTCTGTGCGGTTTAAGTTTACTTTAAACGAAATAAATATGAAAAGTACAATATCGAGTATAGCATAAAGTTTATACATTTATATATATATGTATGTGTGAGTAATTTCGACTGGTGAAGCAGTATTTTCAACGTATATCATTTTACAGAAAATATAAAGGACTATCCTTATTTGTCAACAAAACGACAAAATTAAGAAAATTAACAACGCTGCGTGGAGGAGGTATTCTATCATAACAAAATCCATTTAAATATAAGACGCGACTACAACTGACAACGATCGTTGCTGAACTAATAATAGCAACCTCGTAAACGACAACGACATTCGCGGCGATAGCGAGAATAGAAAATTTACACGAACAGGCTTTACTGGTCGTCACGACCGGACGAATAGATAGATATATTGAATCGTTGAAGAACCGCCGATAAGTGTCTGCCTTATGAGCAGGTGCAGCTTTCGTAACAGCAGTCGTCATCGAGTCACGCGCCAGGGGAAAGTTACGGGTACTGCCTTCTGTATATATAGCCGGACTCAAACATGCCGCGGTCGATTTCATTACTAACCTATGGTTCGACTCACTCCCGCAGTCACTTCTTATTAATATCTAATTTGATACTTTCAGAGGAGAGAGCGAGATCAATCAATATGACAATTATACAGAATGACCCTTAGCGATCTTACAAGATGAAGGAACTAAAGTAATTTATTTCATGCGATCTCAAGTGGTCCCTTCATTCGCGCCTATTGATATTTTCAGGATACAATATATTTTCACGGGCACATTGTAGATAACGACCTTGGTAGACAGTAACATTTTTCTATAAAACTAAAGTGATTTTATTCTAAAATCCTATTAGCTAAATATTTTGCAAGATTAAAGTTTAGTACCTACTAAACATTGCATGCTATTTATCTGTACATTTATGTTTTTACCTGGTACTAGAAAAAACTGAACACTGTAGAAGAAAATAAATTCAGCGTCACAACAATTGGCAAACCTACATATTTTTGTTATTGACCTCATAAAAAAAACTAGCTGTATTTACAACGCCGCAGATTAGACTGTTTTGATGACGCGAAGTCCGTCGTGTTCGTTCTTATGACATGTGCTCGCTAAAATAGAAAAACAGAATCAGTGAAGCGTCGGAAGATACTTCATCAAGGTCGCGGCTCAATTGGGTTTATTAATTGACACTCATTCAGAACAACGACGCTCTATTACAAACATCAACAAACGACTAATTATAACAGAGCCAACGAACCTAACATACCTATTGAAACATACTAATTTATTGCATACATTACGTCAGGTACTTCACGTGAACTTGACAATACATCACTAGCGGATATCATATGCAATAATGATTAGAAAGTTAATAACGTACCTATCTCTAGCCTCAGTGAATATAAGCCAAGGCAACAGCAAATTGTTCATTAGGCACGCAAAGAACGATAAAATATAAAAGATTTCTTCTCGCGGTGCTTTTAATCTAAGGCGAACCACATTGCTACGTCCGGTATACACATTATATGTACACTACACTATTTTTATAAGTACGCAATAAAGGTTAAGCATGAACGAGATCCGACAGCCTCACCGGAGCGACATTTGTAATTGATTAAGCGTGGAAAAAAAGGAAAAAGAAGTTTATTTTCGAAACAATACAATGTATTTACTTTATCTAGTATATCACTTATGACGAGAAACATTTTAAAAATATCATTACTGGGCTTCAACTACTAAAAATAACACAAAAACAAATACAAAACGTTTACGTCGTACTCCGTCCGACAAAGATTTTGATGTTTTGCATACGCTTGCGTTTGGTTTAAATAAATGTAGATTTTTTAGATATTTAAAATAGACCAACTTTTCATGTATCACGTTTTCAAACCTGTTATTTTGTAGTACTTTAAACTGCTAACGATCCCTGTTATTATGTACCTACGTGATCTGTCATTGTTACTTGGACATTTCTTTATTTTATCTATAAATCAGAGTTTTTAAGTGTTTCACTTTCATTAGTTCTTTCGGCCTTTTTATTTTGTTGAGACCTCAGTAATACAGCTGCTTTAATTCAGATGTGGATTTTAGAAAAGAGGTTACGCGGCAAAGTTTTATTTATCATGTTGAATGGCTCAGATGAAATAATATATAATTATTTGAAATGCTTGCAGTCCTCGAAGAGTGGAAATTACACAATAATCTAATAGTCTCACTGTAGTACTCGGTTCTACATTCACGTTGAAAGGAATCAAGTCCGCTTTTCCCGGAATTGGTCAACTGCGAATTGGCAGTTGGACAAAATATTGAACTGTCAAGTTTCCTCCATGTTTGCCTTCAACAAGTGATAATTAATTTCAAAACGGCAAGTAAATTTGAAATAATATTGCATGCAGTATTCGAGCCTCGATTCTCTGTATGGAACACCAACAACGAAACATCTGTTATCGCTACTTACTCACTTAGGAAGTACACAATAGGCAACATTAACTGTATTCTTTATTGAGCGTGATATATAGATCTAACTATATCAATAGGCACTATATTTATAATACCGGTATTTCATCAGTACCGCGGCTAGAGGTAATTCCTACGTGAGACATCTTTTGTATGTAACAATTTTGTTTGTATAAACCAATGATAATTCAGAGTGGGTAAGGATAGTAGTACCGTTTAATTTTGGTTATAATGGAACCAATTACATTACATCAGATAAGTATATCCGTTTCACATTTTCATGATATAAAAATTCGAATGTCGACAACTCGAACACGCAGACGTCTGATATGACACCGTTTCCTACAAGTACGGTTTCAACACACAATACGCATACATTGTCGGCAACAATTATTTTCGATGAAAGTAATTAAATAAACAATATTACAAATTATCCAATTTCATAGTTATGATTGTACTGACCGACGTGAACAAGGCCATGTGCGCGTGCATGGACTCAGTGGAACAATGAAGCCATTGTCTACTAAGATAGGGCTGTAATAATAAACAACTTAGTAACAGAAATATTCAAATGCAAACCGCGTTAGTTCCGAAACATTGTGCGGTTAATGGTAATATACTTTAAATAGATAGAGCACGCACAATCCCTCGTAAATGTTGCAGCGGCCTGACGTCATTGTCGCACGGTAATCCACATATACTTTGTATTAACTTTTGCCGTTTTAAATTTGTACTTATTTATTTTCCTTTGCTCCTATAGAAGCTTCTTGGAAATATATAGGTGTATAGTGTATTTTGGAACAGTAATAGAACAAAACATTAACCGTTGCAAACGGAGGGTACTTAACTAATACTTTCTACTTGGTTTTTTAGTTTTAAATGGGGGTAGGCTAATTATTTACCGATGTAAGAGTTCTTTCGAGAAATACAGATTTGGAATATCTATTGACAAATTATACAACAACCGTGCCTATAAACGTTATTCTGTTGATTTTTTGTGTTCACTACAATTTAGATCATCGGTATTTAATACTCGTTTATCGATGTAGGCGCACATACTAACGGTTTATGTGTACGGTTTAAAGTAAGGAATTCAATTGTGTATAGCATATGCAGCTATTTTATTATGTGTTAAGTAGTTAGTGATGATTACATAGAATTGTACTACGCGATTCATTATACTAATACATGTTTACTCCAATTACAACGCAATATTTCTTAATACAGAAAAGTCACGATCACTACGGTGTGACATCTCAATGGTTGGAAATTAAATACCAGAAACGACCGTGTCGTGTAACAAGTGAACAATAAAATTAATTGTTCACACCTACAACTTTTAACTGTTACTGTAAAAAGAGGACCCGAATGTAAAAAAAGGCGTTGCGTATGTGAAAATCCTTTAGATCTTGACCGCCTAATAATCTTTTTTATCTAAAGTAGATATTCACTATCGACATTACATATCGTATATAATTTATTTACATGAAGAGTGAATGAAATCATCATTCGTATGATGCAACTCATAACGTACAAACTAGCTGATCGCTTTGTATTGACTAATAAAATGATGACCAATAAAACACACGGTTTCAAGGAGCTAAAGGACTCGTAAGAATTTAAATATTAAAAAGACAAACAAGTGAACGCAAATATTGGTCAGTCGAGCTATGTATAATAAATGATTGGGAGCATAGCTAGATACAATAACATGTCCACAGACAATGACGGTGGCCGACTAACGCAAACAACGCATGTTTAATGAGTTGCTGTGGTACGTCTCCGAGATTGGAATACAGATCAATTGTTTACAACATTAGACTCGAGCTGGACAAAGAAAATATCCAGCTCATTAATATAATTACGTGGAGTGAGGAAATCGCTGCCCTGTTTATACATTTAATGCCCCTTTACAAAGGTTGAGGAAGTTGAAGAAATGTCTATAACGAGTGCTTAAAATAATGAAAAGGTCAGCGACCAAATATCTTTTGGTTCAGATCGATTTGGAGGTAGAACAATTAACGGTGGCTTTGAAACTACGGGCTTTGAACTTTTCTGTTGAAATAATTTATCCGTGTTATATCTCTAACACAAATAAAGATACTTGGCTGCACATAGGAAATTTCCAGCTGTGTCTAATAACGTATCATTTATATATGATTAATATAAATATGGGAGACATCAGCATTTACCAATCATATAAAATCTTTATTGATTAAGTTTATGGGCCTGTTGAAACTGTTTACAACGAAAATAGGCAAGTGCCTAAGCCACTATTCGTACCAAAGCAATAAATAATTCTATTAACTATCGTTAAGTGAGAATCAACAATCCCAGTTCCCATGTTCTCCGGTTAAACAGGTTAAAGGCAAAACAGTAATAAGACTCTAAATTGTGCAAATATATAGTCATGTCAAGACAAGTGAACGAACGTTTACTGATGACGCAGACAGACTAACTGTAATGATGTGGGCAAAACGGAACCACCAAGTCACTGCACGGCACTATCGAGGCCTCGACGACCGTTACAAAAAACTCTGAGCCGAAATAGAATACCTCAAGTGAATCAGCACAGACATTACCAAACAACGAGTGGTGCAAGCCACGATACCCAAAAAACATTCACGGAAGTACGAATTTGGTTTAATAATAAAATTAGAATAAAATTCGATGGCAGTCGTTACAAAGGAAATTGCTTTTATAATTATTAACAGCAATACGTTAAAAATATTTAATATGTTATATACAAGATAACACATGAGTAATGTCTAAAAGTAAAGTGAAATGGGTGGATGCGATGCATGTAACATATTTATTTATTAAATTATTTATTGGACTTAAGATATGAGGGATTACAGTAGAACCCTACAACAAACCTACCGCAGTACAAAAAAGATGATTGACCCTAAACACGAGTCAAACAGCAACATAACAATTGAACCATAACGACAGTCAGCTACGAAATTT
>DWPT01001614.1:0-18178 GCA_018251895.1 Agathymus mariae mariae
TTTCTGGCAAGCAACGCTGTTAATTCCTTTTATAATTACAGTGGTATAACTACCGACGAGGCTGCAAGATTTTATTTACAAAGAAATCTGTTCATATACCTATTAAATTAAATAATTTACATGTTTTTCATTCGTTACATAAATATTATTTGCAGTTGAACCTTTTAAAATAACAAACACAAATTTCAGTTGTTTTAAATTCACCGTCCACAAGGTCAATGTCAATTCCATACCGCACCTAGTATACATATATTCGTCCCCTTCGTGTGACGTAACTGATATCTATTACATCTGGTAACCAACCGTCGCTTCGATACGGGAACTTGATCCTTACGTTTGTAAACAGTGACCACACTCTAAAAAATTTATGTGTTTCATAATTTATTCATGTTTACTGTACACATCTAACTAAACCTAAAAATTCTGTTCAGTGGTAAAAAAAGGACGAACATCCTTGCAATATTATTTGACAATGTCGCGTTCATACAAACAGACAAGAGACTGATACATTTATATACATGATCATATTGTTTTTTTTTTTTATTTTTATAAACGATGATAAAAATCTATTGCGTGGGAAATAGAATGAAGTGTGCAAACACAAAACAGTCGACAGTGAAACAGCGACTTGGTTTTTAAAGTTTCTATAACCAAACTATTTATAGACCATCTAAAGATATCTATGATGTTTAGAGAAGCAAATAATTTCAAGGTTTTACATCACATTACATATGTCATCATACAGTGATGGTAATTTGTGTAACTATTGGTTTACTGACCTAAGTTAGTGATGCTTTCTAATGGTCCATATCTTTAGCTAAGCCAGCCGCACTTTAGTCACAAACCGTAAGGCACGGGTTGATACTTGGTAATGTTGGAAACTGGACGCTACACATCATCATTACTGATAGTTTTGTGTATTTATCTTACGAAAGTACTTAAGTCAACATACTTTGCATTGCACGACATCTCACAGAACCAGTCTTTCCCAAAATTCGCTAATGACTCAAGTAATTAGAACCTTAACACAACTCATTTCAGTCAAGAGCTTTGTACCCAATTTATCCAATTAATTGCTTACCTTAAAGTCTGACAACGAGGCCATCAAATCGTCCAACTCCTTCGTAGCGCTAGACGCATGATGGTGGTGGCGGACGGCGGTGGTCGGCGGCTGGAGCTGCGAGAGGGCGGGCTCCACCACAGTCTCCTGAACGGTGACAGTCACCTGCTTGGTGCCTGGCCGCGGTAGCGTCCCCGACGCCGGTGGCACTGGTGACGTCGACGTCCGACTGTGGGTATAGTTACTACGTTACAAATAACTGCGGCCGTCAAGGCCGGAAGGGTTTTGGAACTGGATGATGAAGGTCGTAATACTTCCCCCCAATCCCATGCTGGCAGAACAGGGTGTCGTACGAGGTGACAGAAGTCAGCCTGCTTGGTGGTAGGGCTTCGCGTAAGGATTATATTATCAGTATTATTATAATCAGTCATTAATATTATTACTATCTTTTCGTGAAGCCAACATGGCTAGCTACCACCATCCTACTTGTGTGAGTCGCCAAACGATTCGTCGTTTTCCGGCTGGGGGTTTGAGAGCCAGTACTTTCTTCCATTCTTCTTCTTTTTCGACCTACAACGCATCAATGACGCTTTCGGTGTTACTCATGTCCATGGGCGATGGTGACCACTTACCATCAGAAGTCGCGTCAGCTCGTTTGTCGGCTGTTAACATTAAAAAAAACAGAAAAGAGAACGAAGAAAGGTTAGGCTTTCAGAAGAGAGTTATGAGATTTTATGTCAAAGGCTAGCGAAACGAAGTACTTCATTGTCAAAATCCGGTGTGTTGTGTCGGGCCTTGAGACACTAGAATATACATACATATCGCTACTAATCTCGCTATGAAATGACCTCGTAACCTTTAGTGAATTGTAATTGAGGCACCTTTTCAGCAGTAATAATCATCAAATGAAACATATAAAATAATGTTTGTAAGTAGATCTCAGAGATCAACTTTGGTCATGTTTAAAAAAAAAAATAGCTCTCGTAGGGAGATGCAAGGTTTAATAATAACATCGAGTAAAATTTTTATATTCTTTGTACATCAATCGAAAATAACTCCGAGTGAATCATGTCACTTAAAAGTTGTAATTCTATCTTGTTTGTTATTTCAATGCATTGTGGAAAGACTAATTTGACTGACCAGTCTATTTGGCAGAGAAGCTGCGAACACTACTGTATAGGTGAACTTGACGAATGAACAGCCCTCTTGCAGTAAATTATTGTAACAATTAGTTCACGTCAGGATGTTGCATGGAAATCATAATGAACGTACCAACTGCGTGATGAAACTTCAAAGTGGTGGCACGACACTTGTATTATTGTGTATTAGCTTGCTCGTAGTATAAGACACCAACTTTCTCTTTTATTTATTTATCATTAATTACAACGGTACAGTTCAATTCTGTTGCATTGACTTACATTAAATATTTTTAAATATACATTACATTTTTCGATAATATTATCGAATTAATAAAAATAAAAGATATCTCAATTGTGTCGGCAGATTAAAAATAAGATTATCATCAGTGTTAAAGTAATTGACAAAATGTGAAATCAAAATGACAGTCTATCGTCGGCCATTGTTCTAATACATTAGTTTTTTTATTTAGACAACAAATAAACAGGCCTCGTAAGTTGTCATAGCAACCTAGAAATTATCACACAACATTTTGAGTTGAGAACTTTCGTATAAAATCGAAATGAAAACCAAGCATCACTAGATAAAAAACTGAAAAAGTGTTAGAATACAATAAGGTCCCATGTAAAAAATTTCTACTTATTTTTATCACTGGCAATTTTTAAAATTGTTAAACTATTGAAAAGAATATCCTTGTGTGAAATAAGAAAATTTAATAAAAAGGTTTATTTTTGCGTTTACTTTAAAAACCGCATTTATTAAAAGAAATAAATCTTCACATGGCGGTAACTATGGCCGAAACTGACATAACAGATTTTATCGCTAGAAATATAATAAGACACGCCGCGATCATTAAGCTCATACAGCCAAATGTTTTCTGTAACAGGACTGCAGCCAAATGTAAGTCACGTTAGTCGAAAATCGCATGTGACAATAAAGTATGAGTAATGTGCATTTTGTTCACGGCGACAGGTGGCAGTGCAGACAAGATGGATTACGGGCTAGAACATAAACACAATGTTAATTAAAGTGCGGAAGCCACCGGTGCCGCCTTGCCAATAACAATTATACCGTGCTGCTACATAGGTAACAGAAACGTTCCGAAGACGCGGGTAAGCACCCAAATAAACATATTCTATTTTTAATCATGTCGATGGATTTATTGTTTTTAGAATTGACATCGTATAGTTCACTACTTGTTTCACAAATGTACATTTTATTTTAGCACGTACAAATGTACAATCGTCAAACTTCTGTAAGTTTATTCGTAGGCAACACAAGTGGGTTTCACTAGTGTGTTTTGTATGAGTACTACCAATGCAGGGCACAAGGTTATTACCACCTACCACACGCAAAACAACAAGGTCGATTTCAATCATCCATCTATCCTATACCGCCGGGTAACAGATCGTTACTTTTGTTATAAATTTATTTATTCTTAGTTCTTTTTCGCAAACGAGAAATTAATTTAATCAACATCATTTATCGTGACGAAAAAATTAAGTTAAACCTACTATAGTACGATAGATAGGTTGTTTGAAACCGTTTGTAAGTTAATTGAGAAATGCGAATAAAAAGGTACCTAGAAAAGACCTACGAGCAGTATAGAAATATAGTTTATCGTGTCGTAAAAGTAAGCGAGACATTTGTGTCGCAGGCTACGATCATTCAGGTCCCAGTTCAAGGACTATCTTACGAATGAAAGATGCAGCTAGCTAGTTACTTTATTCGACGATTTGTACTTGAACCTGAAGCTCACACCTCAGGTAGCAAAGCATGATAGGGTAGCCTTTGGATATGAAGTGTTCTCAAATACAGTAGTGGAATTGAAAACAATTGTAGTGAAACTTACAGGGGCCCCATATGCTAAATGCTATGCAGATCCGTATTGGGAGAGAATTCAGGAATCTGATCGCCATATAGCTACTGGCATATCTTAGTCAATAATAAGATAAAAAATGAGAGAACTAAAAAATAAAAGTTACAGCACCGTTAAAAATAATAGGAAGTCGTACCGAAGTCAGGTCACGGAGTGGAGTGCTAAAATAACAAGTTTTCCAGTAAAACTAATGGTACTTTGGCAACGTTCACTCCATACAAACTTATTTTTTTATTACCCTTGATTATTGTAAACAGAGCCATCACAAAACATCAAACTACTTGGCACACCAAATAACCGAGGCGAATTTATAGCTGTGGGTTAGAATTGATATTATAAAGTTTACAATGTAGCGCTTTATTCACCCGTAGTTATGAACTGCGTTCAACTTAAAAACGATATTGACGAAAGAATTGTCACCTTTGTCAGTTTTACATGTGTTTAAAGTTGTTGAAATGAGATAAAAATTAGTTATTCGTAGGAAAATGCGCAGAGATAGTCTAGGTCATGGATAATTTTAAATGTGACTGTCTTAAATAAATAATGATTACAAAATGATTACAGAATCTCGCAATGTCTTAGTTTGGAGGCTTTGTCAATTATATATTTATACTGCAGTGAATTTGTTACTATTATATAGATTGCTTGTGTGTTAATTAAATATTCTAGCATATTCCTCTATCCTTTTAAGTTTTCATTTTCTTGTTGTATCTCAATTATTATTCAGGTTTCATTAAAAACAAAAATGAAAACTACTTAATCATTTGGGTATTTGACAAATACACTTATGCCCATCATATTTTGTTTTTCCTCTCGTTTCTAAAAATTGCATTTACCATTGAGGAAATGAAACAAACTTCTCAGCACAACCTTTTAAACCAACATATATTGCGAAGTTATTAAACTCCACGGATCTGCTTGCAGTGTTATTATTTCTAGGCGTCTGCATGTAAGCTATAAATTCTTATATCATTCTACAGGTAACGTTTTCACGCGCATCTTGCAAGTACTAGTTAGGACAATCAGGTATCAACTTTGGGACTTATTGTCAAAACGAACACCGAGCCTCATCAAGGTTCGCTGAACCTCTTGAGGGCCATATTTCTTATTTTAACTTGTTTAAATTTTGTACTTGAACATTTGTTTTTGTCTTACTACACAAATTTGATACTCATACAATTCTATATCGATTAAAATGTATTGAGAGACTACGACGGTTACACGTTTATTTTAACTTTACTTCCAAATTTATCGCAAAACAAATATAAAATTAAGGCCAGCAACTTTAGCACACATACCATAAGATATAAAAATTTCATGACATTGTCAAAAATATGATCGGACCACGACATTATGTAAAATTGGATCATCACCATAGAAACCGTTGCATGCACCGAGTTAAAATAACGGAAATCATAAATCAAAACTAAGCTCTCTATCGTCGTTTCATTATCTCCAGAGGTCAGCAGCTTGGCATCGGTCCATTCCGTAATAATAGATAAATATGAATATGATCTTCCTAAACGAAAAAATGCTATCAATTCCTTGTTGTTCCTTCACAGGAAATTACGTTACATAACGTGGTATAGATAGTTTGTATCGTTGTTGTATTTGCGAAATCAGAAATAAAACTGTCGGCCGCGATGTTTAAAATAAACTTCTATTTAATGATACAGTCAATTGTAAAGTATGACTTTCTTACTTAACTGAGGCAGTTTAGTCTGAAACTTCTATAATATTGCTCACATAGAGCACATATATTGAACAAATGTAATTATAACAACTAATACGCTGATGGCACTAATGCCTACCAGTATCTTCATTCGTGGTAGAAGGGTACGTGAGCCTCAGTTATAATTCAGACACCTTGCCAGAAATCTAGTAACTCCCCGTAATGTTAGCCAGCTCAATTGTAGCGCAACCACAATATCCAATGACCACATACAATGTTCTCTAAATGTTATAACATCTGAAAATCAGAATCCGAAGGTACTTATAACGTTAGATTACTTGCAAAATACATACGTCTTCGGAATGTAATATACGGTGCACATATGACAAATGCGACAAAGGTGATTTCTGTTCTATATTATTTACAACCTTCCTGAACAGATTTACTATAACTTTTATTGTGTACTCGGTGTGATACAAAATATTTTAGATACGAGCCTATAATGTAAGTTACAAATACGCCAAGTATTATCTAAGTTCCGTTTAATGTGATAATTGAGAGTCGGACAATAATTCCCAAGACATGTGCTTTGGCCTCTGTATTGATAACAAACCCTCCCTACATTTAAATAAACTAAAAAAATCTTTATGTACAATCTTTATGATCAGCATAGACAACGATTGTAATTTTTTTTAACCAGTTATTTCAATCATTTTGTGTTTATAACAAGTAGTAGTTTATAACAAGTTATTATGTGCAGCTTCCTCATTAAAAAAACCAAACATCAGACGTAAGACTTGTATCACACTGTGGTATTTCTATTATTTGTAAAGTACATGTCACATGCATGGAAACAGATGTGACAAAATTTTCAAGTTCAGGACCGTGTCGCGGCGTCGCGGCACGTGTTAATAGTGTCAGGAGGCGATTATTACAACAACACCGATGTGCCAGTGACGTGGCCGGCTATTCCGGGCGCCGCGCGGACATAGGCGTCCGTTCCACACGACCCGCGAGCAGTCGTCGAAAGCACTCGCGCCAAAATATCTCTATTGACTAGTGAAATAAATCGCGGTACAAATTGAACATGCGGAGTAAGGCTAAGGAGTACTGCTTGGAAGTTGAAACAATAGCGACAATTCTGCACAATGATTAGCTACGAGCTGCAATCGCTTATCTTGTGGAAAGCTTTTTGGTTTTTGAAAGTATGATCAATAGGTCATGAGCATACATTGACCATGTTGTATATTCAATAGGCCAAAACAGAAGGCACTGGTTACACTTGCTTTCAGAATACAACATTTATGTCTTAATTCTAACAGTAATAGAAAAACATTAATACCGATACAATACCGATGAACTCAAATACTATAAAAGAAACTACGACAGAGTGGGAAATATTAGGTGCCTACTGCTCATCTTATACTTCTGACAAAATAATATCCCCCGATTTTGAGATGGTAGAATGTTAACAAAATAAAAAGTGACAATGAAATAACTAACTGGACTTTTTTAGGGCATATCAGTGCCCTCGACATACATATGAAAAGAAGCAGATTGTTTGCATTTTAGTAAAAAAAAGTACTTGAATATATTATGCTTTTACAAATAATTAGAACATACGTAATACAATGAAATATTAACTTACCCGTTGGGTACATCGGTGCTCAGCTGGTCGAGCAGTGAGTCCACGGTGGGCCTGGCGGATGCGGGACTCGTAGCACCATTGGTTCTCACGTAACTATCTGCAGCAAATCATTGGAGTACTTAATACTATTGTTATTTCTTATCAACCAATGTATAAGAAGTATAAGAAGTTGGGTTATTACGCGCATTAACGATAAACATAATAATAATTATAATAAGAAGAAGATAATACCGAATTTTAAGATTAACTTAATGTAGTTGTGAGAAATGTTTCCCTTGACTGCAATTAGTGTATTAACATTAAAAATAAATCTAGTCACATGAAAGCTTTCAGTGTTCACAAATTGAATTACAAATTTAGTGGTGATGTAGCCAACGTAAACTAATGTGAACACAATGACAAGTTCAACTGTGCAATCGCAATAATGACATTGATAGAAAGAAATATTACTAATGTTCAGACGCTTAGGAAAATAACAATAATAAATACAAGATATATGAGTTCAAACAAAAACTGCACAATATTAATTCGTGACAACAACATGCTTTTAACGCAGCCCTTAACACGTCTATAATCACTGGAGTCATGGATGCCAGTGTTTTGAGACAAATCGTATGAGACATGGATGGCACTAAAATTGACGATAGTAAAAAAAAAAAAAAACAAAACATATAATAACCTTTATAATTCTATTACATATTGTTCGAAGGCAACGCTGATGGGTGGGGAAGGACATTACACACAATGCCAAGAGCGTTCGTACAATATGTCGGCGTAAACGTTCAGTACTCGTTGTTTGACAATTTGGATTGATCCCGATGACAGATGGTTTACAAAACAAGGTTGTGCGAAATGTGTGAACTGTGAAAGTAGGTATACAAATATGTAAAAATACGGCTAATGAGAATTCTTTTTTTAAAGTTTGAAAAAAGAAGCTGGATGGATAACAATTTTAACAAGCCTTCCAAATATACATTCCATAACAAATATTCACATAAAAAAAAATTATATTGTATTTTTATGGTCATTTTATATTGTATATAAAGAAAAATAGCGTGCAGACTATTTAAAAATTATACGTCCTGTTCGAGAAGCCGTTAGCGAATGTTGTCTTTGGCAAGGCCCTCACTCACCTTCCAGGCTGACAGAATTAGATTACGGTACGAAAACGATCCGTTTCAAATTGTTCAAATTTCGAATTTGTACTCAAACCATGTTGTTTGTCTTTGCTTTATAGTATTACATACATACCCCGCTTAACGTTGAGCAGAACTAAATGATCTGCGTTATAATGTTACTTCGACGTAGATTTTGTAATATTTAACCTGCGATCTGTGAGAGTGACAGACTCAGGGTTTGCAAACGTTTACGTTGTTAATGTTATTGTATGTATTTAACCTCATTCATTAAATGCAGCGGTCCAATATGATTATTTATTGTTTTGCATTAATTTCTTGCGATAAATCTTCAGGAGCCACATACTAATCTTTATTAGATATATTTGATTGTGTTTTCTATGTAACACCGAGACAACTTCATTAAACTTATCCTAATCAATCAGTTGTACTTTCAAACTTCATCGTACGTTCATTTATTCAAAAATAAAACTGCTAGTTGCTAAATTAATTTGATTTGCCAACGTAATCGTAAAAACTTCAAGTTAAGTAACAACATTTGTTATATATCCGTCATCAAAGAGGACGGTCTTAATGCTGGAGCTACAAATCTCACTATACGAGCTCTCGAATGACATCTGGCAGCGAAGCGACACTAAAAATTGCCGTAAATATTAGAAAAGACTTAATGCGTTCATTAAACAATATTTCACGAGAGAAATACAATCTTTAATACAATGTGTCTTACAATGAATTACGCAGATGAACACTGGTGGGACTACAATCGTTTTAAATATAATTTCAAGAAATCAATACGAGGGTTGAAGTGCCTAGTCTCAATGACGTTGAGTAATCTCAACGCATAAAAAAATGTTTCTATTTTCAATGTCTCTACGATATCCCCTTTCGAAGTGTTTATAAAGACTTGATTTTTGTTATAAACAAGTTTTTTTTTCTTTTTTCAAAATCAACAAATTTCAATCGGAATATTATTCACTAATCCAAGGTCAATATTACAGAATAACGCTACGTTTAATACTTTTACAGTGTTCGTGTACATACTCTGTAGTACATACTCTGGTTATTTGGTGGAACACAATGCAAATGCTGAAGAAATGTTACTGTCGTACGAGATCGATATCTTTCTGAGAAGATACAGGTGTGCAATGATTATTTTACGTAAATCTTACTGAGCACTGGATGTTAAGCGATTGCGAAATTAGTTAATAAACTCGTTGTGCTTGCTACACTCATGGATTGTAAATAATCGTTGTTGGCATTAGCTTGATGCCGTGGCAAATGAACTAGATAAAACATGTCTAGTATGACGCGACCTAAATAACGAAGTGGAACGTCTGCAGTTCAGAAATGGAGCAGACTATATCTAATTATCATAATTGAATCATGAGATTAAATTAATTGTCCATCGAGATAATTGGCCTATTCCAATATTACGATAGTTGGAAAACTCATTTCGCCTGTACTTGGGTACAAACCCATTACCGGTCAACGCAGGAGATGGGTCAGTGAAGAGGTTAGTGAAAGTAGGAAGTTCTTAGGTCGTTCGAAGATTTAAAAAAGTTATAGATCAGAAACAAATGTTGATTAGACTTGAGCGATAATTTCCGAACGAGAGTAATATTGATTAATTTATCGATTACTTGCTGTATAAAATCTAAAACTGTGTTTGCTATAGTATCGCAATTAATCATAAATTGTCCATTGTATTTCCACTAGAACCAAGGAGGTAAGTAAAGCATCAACTGGTTCGGTACCATGTTATGTATGGACTTGTTAAATTAGGTGTATTTATGTCCGCTTAAAAATGCATACAATTTGCACGTTACATAGCAGTACGTTGACAACAATTGATATATTTCCGAACTTGAGATCGAAGGTCATTGATCGAATTTATATGGCCGATAGCCAGAGGAAGTCTAAAGAGCCATAAACTGTCTTCGAATTGATTGATGACAACAGAGAATACGATGAAATATTTATAGAAAAAAATCAATCAATACGATTTTAAAATTAACTACAGAGACTTATTTGATGTGTATAGATAATACAGCCGCACTAAATCTCTTTTCAAGAATATGCAGTTTTTTCAATTCGACTACAATATTTATTACCGTCCAACAAACAAGATCTCAGGTAATAACTACTGGAATCGTAAAGTTTTGTACGTAATCTTGAAACCTTCTCGTATACGCGGGTTTCCGGAGTGGCTTAGAGAGGTCCATATAACCCTGTGGCTCCCACTAAGGAGTAAATAATTGATCATTTTGAAGAACAATCGAAACGAGGCAACGGTTACTGAAAAACAATAAAGCCTGATTGTGTCAGTACAATAACCACCGAGTTACATACCACTTCTATCACCGTAAATGTTCTTCTCGGCGTAATTCCCATATCGAGCGTTGCTCAAGTCGTCCAAAAGGGTGTCGAGTTCGGAGAGGTTGCCGCGACCGCCTGTCGTCCTGCCGTATCCCGTGGCCTGGCCCGCATGGCTGGTGTATCCCGGCGAATGGCCGCCGTAACTGGTTGACGTGTTCGTATACTTCACTGGCACTACTTTCTCTTGGATGCTCGCCGTGTTTTGATACGTGGGCTGTGGACAAAGAAGGGGGCGTAATAAAAATAGCTGAATTATGTGGATTCGAGATTCGATTAAGAAGCGCGTTTATGATTTCCTTCTTTTCCAGCAGCGCGTATTTGAGGCAACCGGTGGTACTGAACTGCCACGTAGTCGGGATAGTTATCAAATACTGTCGTCTCGTCTGCTGATTTCTCGGTTGAAGAATGTTGGCTTGGGCTGACTCAAAGTCGATTATTCAATATTAAAAACACTATACCATCTTGTATCATGTGTATGTTGATGTGCAAGAGGAATGTTTAACAATTTTCGATCTTGACGTTACGGTCTTTGATGTGATGAGAACTATCCATAGCTCGTTGTTTTTAAATTGCTTTTGAATAGAAAATTACGAGTTTACTTTATAATATAAGGTTCGAAAGCACAAAATAAACACGTCAATATTGGTGATGATTGGTCAATAGACGCGGTGATTCCTTACGTTTTTTCTTTAGATCGTCATCCTAAAAATTGCAAGAATTTTAGTCCAGTTGACAGTGACCCTGCCAGGCGAGCGAAGAAGCCGGGTTCGATTCGAATTGGCTTTTGTCATAAATATTTTTTTAGAGGTTTATGGTGTCTCATCTGCGTACGTTTTTGCTATAGTCACGGTAACTATTATATATATATTCGCGAATTATGTTACGATCAAAATATTCATGGAGATGAGTTGGGTTTATAAATAAAAATTAAGCGGAGTAAGTCAACGAGGGGTGTACATTCTACATTTACTGAAACACGGTGCTAACATTATAAATCGAGTCTACGACTGAGGTTACCGAAAATGACACTGGACCCACTTGGCGCGACTCCCACGATAATAAAACAATCCAGTCACGTACCGATGTAGTTCAAGTGTGATAAAATTTGATTTTAGTTGTGATGAACAAAATACTTATAAATCTTTCGTAAAGTTTATCATTTAACGTACTACTACATTTATTAAATAGAATTATCTAGTTACATTACTTGTAACTGGCAAAAGTAGCGACTTACAATCTCATGTAGTTCTATTTGAAGACATACATACGGGTTACAAAATCAGAACCACGTTCTCTGTAGTTTCAACTACAACTCAATAATGCAATGCAGGGTAGAACCTACTTTACCACGCTTGTTCTAGCATGGATTAGAGAGGAGAATTAGTTGTTATGCTGCCTGGAGACCTCTGACATTTATCATTGACTAATGTCAGCACAACAACACAAGTAGTTAACACCAGAATCCACTTGGTATTCATGTCCGTTTGTTTTAAAATGGAAACGACATGTAAACCAACCGAAAGGCGGCCTGATGGTTAGTTGACACGTCAAGCGAGAAGTAGGGAACCCGTTTTTAATTAGATTTAACTTACTGTGGTAACGTTTCTTTTTATTTAAATGACGATACCAATCTCCAATGGGACAAAAGCCGTCTAGCGACATCTATTTGCCTGTACGTAGGTAATGTTTGGATATTTTCCAAGTAGCAAAGTATTCGGACAGTACGCCGTCAAATAAATGTTTAATCATGAAACTAGATGGCGGTGTTTGTTATTTGGAAATGTTTTAAAATTGTATCAGTGAATGAATGAATAATGTCAATAATGATTATGTGGAAATGTGTCTCAAAAACAACTGATATTGTAATTTAATTTTTAATTGTTAAACTATATACATATAATACTACTAATTGTTGGGATTATTGTGATTGTCTATACCTTGAATTATTAGGGTTGTCTTACTGGGATCCAAAACGCGAATATATAAACAGAGGATATATAAATACCTATAAATCGTAACAGAAAATGTTTTTTTAATGACATAACTTCACTGACACCATGCAAATCTCAAGCAGGGGAGTACGTACAGCTTTGTAATACGAATAAGTTATGAGGATAACAAATATATTGCTTTACAAATTGACCTTACTAAGCCACTTGACCTGATAAGCAGACTAGTTAACCTTTGAGAATATTCATAATAACTTATCTGCTAGCCTGTCACTCAATAACATTGAAACTAATGACATATGTTTTGCTCTAACATAATAGTATTGTGATCTTTTTAAAGACTGTGCTGGCTCTAAAAGAATTCTTTATAGGAAGTGTTTACTATATATGGTAATTAATATTTATAAGTCTGATTAATTTTCTTGGGTCATCTTAAAATTATAAAAAAAAATGTGATATAACTACAACAAGTTTCTAAGTGATCCGACTTCACAATAATTTACACTAAAATAATAATAAATAAATAATAATTTAATGAATATTTATAATAACACGTTACAAAGGCAAGAAATGTCAACGTGACAGACAAATAAAATCTGTCACATAGCCACTTAAACGTCATTTTGTTATTTCTATTCGGAATGACGTTTGACATAGACGTGGAGGTTATGGTTCTTAATAGATTGACATTCACAGTAGTTGAGAGTGATGAATTAATTGTAGTAACAGTAACTGACGATTCACTGCCAATATGTTAAACGCAGACTATTTAAACAAATGACATGCTATTTTGGTTTTTTTTTTCATTAATAACGTGTGCCTTTAAATACGTCAAAATTACTTCTTTTTGCTTTGGA
This sequence comes from Agathymus mariae mariae, assembly GCA_018251895.1. Lineage (NCBI taxonomy): Eukaryota > Metazoa > Arthropoda > Insecta > Lepidoptera > Hesperiidae > Agathymus > Agathymus mariae. The sequence continues at coordinate 13,715 of DWPT01001614.1, forward strand.
CGTTTTAATAATTTGTATTGAGCCTACATTTCCATTAGCCTATGATTCTACGTAATATGTCTACTATACTACCTGATTTTAACATTATTTTTCTCCAGAGATTTAAACGACAGCTATTGCGTTGGCCGTGGGCAGCGCATCTGGCCGGTGTGTCGGTGGCCATGTTAATATTTTAAAACAAACACGATCGACTTCTGCATCTGATGTTTAATCGTTCATATTTAATATAAATAATTTATGTTTATTTATACTACGTTCCTCTGACATTCGGAGGTGGAAATGTGTAACTGAGGTATTTTAAACTTAACACTATTTCTTTACTGAACATCAAATAATTTCTCAGCACACCGAGATCAACAGTATGGAATGCAGGTCCCTTGACATACAATAAATTTAGGACAGTATGTGATAAAAGTATTAATGACACCACATCCACACTATATCTACATATTCAGTCCAAGGAATTAAACCAACGAAAATATACCAAAAATAATGTAACCAGGTAAGTAAACTTGTAAGTATTTTGGTACGTCGAATTTGCAAAATCAAAAAACAGTAAGATCGCATTATATTGACAGAGATTATCTAAATTGTACTATTCTAAATCTGCAATCGGCATGCAGGCAGCAGCACGATGGAGAACTTTCAATTTTTCCGAGAGGTCCGTGTCTGTCTCGCCTAGATGCCTTCCCTACTTTATGCATCTTTACCTGTCTTATACCAGCTTTGTATTGTCTGCTCTTCCAACCTTTATTTCTTACCTATCCTGCTTAACTTGTATGTCCAACATTAATACTATCGCAATTCCCTCTGATATTTACAGTGACAACTCACATCACAGCAGACTGTGATATTATATTTTTATCTAGATGTATATCTAGATTATGTACTGTTTCCCTCGTCCGTGCTTTGTTCTGTTGTAACGTAGCCGAAGCTGCGGGCTTAGTGTCATTAAAACTCCATGACCGATTTCGTGCTTCGGAGGTAAGCATGTAGGTCGTAGGTTCGTCGCGACCGACGCGACATTAGTTATTTGTATTTTGTGTCAATAGCTGACCAAACAAGGAGGTAGGCGACCTGATTGGACGTACTACTAAAAGCATCATCACAGAATTGCTGGCCAAAATAGAAGCGCGGGCGGTGCAAAAGTCAGTCAGTAATAATACTGACTCTCCGATGCTGCAACTGAAACATGTTCGAACATTTCCAGGTTGATTCTAGAAGGTAACCACCAACCAGGCAGGTAAATCACCGCGCACGGGCACCGTCACTATTAAACTGAGTGGTACAGAGCTCAGCAGTCTCCAACAGTAGAGACCAACACCGTAATTTTACAGAAGTTTGTTAAACAAGTTTAAAGATATACTTCATAATCGTTATAATAAATTACTAAATAAAAGACCCATAAAATAAGAAATCAATCAACAAACAACGATTAACACATTACCCGCAATAATAACATCGATGACTAATTAGCTCCAAGAAAATTGAATTCATCATAACAATAATGTCGTTTTTACAATGTTTACATAAACTCGGCGCAAGATGGAAACACACTATCAAATGTCTCGTAAATGGAACTGTTTGAGATATACATAAAATATTACTTAACGGCTTATCAACTAGGGCGTATCATTAGTACTGTTCAATATTAACTTAGCCTATCCGGTATCTCTATTATGAAGATAGTTTATCTCAAAAGCTCATAGATACTTACAGAAGCAGGTTTTGTATATTCAGATCCAATGTTCCGTGAGCCATTGATGGACCCGTAGCCAGTGGAGGTGGGTGAGCTGAGACTGCCGCCCGGAGAGCTCAGTCTGCCAGGCGAGGTCCCCCTACCAACGGGGGACACTGTGCGGCCCGGCGAGGTAGTCCGGCCTCCCGGGGAACCGGTCCTGGCGCCGGGACTATTCACCCGCCCTGGGTTTATCGAGTTCTGTAGGTCCGCGAGCAATGCATCTGGAAAAAAGAGACAGTTACATTGATTTGACGTTTCGTGATTTGAGTGTAGTTGAAGTTTCTGCGTTACCGATCGACCTTTAGTGCCTTCGTTGTGAGAAGTTCCATTATATATTTAAAAGTGATAAAAATCGTTATTGAAACACTATACAATTCAAGATATATAAAATACAGGTGTTCTTGAACTCACGGTAATTGCACGGTATTTCAGATTGCAACTGCAAATTTCTACACAAGAGCATTTTTTTACGATAGATATAGCAAGTGATATCTAGAGCTACGATAGTCAGCATCGAATAAGTTTTCATAAAAAAAATATACGAGTAAGTACATAACGATAGTAATTTATCTGTATCTTTGTTAAAAGGCCTTAAACTTTTTTTTAATCTCCTCTGGCTGTCAGGTTTTATGTATCTGTACGTATTTCAAAGAAACCAAGGAGAACATATTTAGACTGTATTTGGCATATTTGTAACTTAAACTGTGAGTCAGTAACCAGAAAAAATTTCATTTCGGGAATATATAATAGTATATAATTTATATATATAATAGTTTACACAGAATTTCAAATATTATTTTGTATGGTAAATAAAATTTTGACCAGTTTTTTGCAGCTACTTTAATGAATGAATAATTGTTTATAATTAATTTAACTAAAATATTAAAGAATTAATGTGGAGTTTCAAACAAAATACATATTATAACAGTTAATTGTGGGGATTAGTCAGTTGATACAGAAAATACATTGTGGAACGACATTAATGTTGTACCATTTGTGTCACCCACGAGGTTAAATCTGCTCATTGCGGGCTTTTAAGGCTGGAAATATAAACTCGACGATATTATTTACAAAAATATGTTCGTACTGGGTAATTCAGTGTATGATGTCATTTTGTTACAGCAAATTGTGGGTATTTTAATTGGCGCTGATGGACACGCGGCTGTTGTCACAGCACTCGACTCGACTTCATCATTTTCATGTTTATCTTGATTGAAAAATGTATATGATTTTTTTAACGCAATAAGGGAACAACTTTAATGTGCTTCATTTCATAATTCTACGGCACAGAGTTCTAGAAGGAGCCTACAGTTTGTATCGACCCTGACTTCCAGAGTATTCGATAAGTCAAATAACATCGGAAGCAATCGATACAAATGATAAAATTTCAAGCGTTTTTGCGTTTCAGAGGTCAAATGAATCAGTCTCGTTGATATTGTTAGGTCTTCCTTAGCGCTTAAGCCGACTCTGCGTCTAGCAAGGGAAGACCTTCAGTCAGCAACTTTTCACTGCGTCGGAGACCTTGACACCGCTTAAAAGTTTAAAGAGTTGGATTATTCGGGTTGGTCGAGGAAAGCAGTAGGTCAGTTCTTAAGTAAGTTGTAATCTAACCTGGGCAGAGATATCTCATTGGGCATATATCAGCATAGGCTGGTGCACTGGTGTGCGTCTTTATGAAACCCGAAAACCTCCCTGTACATATCTCGATGACATAGCATTTGGTGGACCAAAATGACGTTTGACCGAAACCTTTCACCAGTGAGACCGGGTCTCACAATGTAGGTTTGTCAACCGTTAAATAATGGAACTTACGTTTGATTAAATATGGGACATCTCCAATTATTGCAATGAAGTAAATTTTGTATTTTTATATAATATAAAATATAAATACAATATTTCTATTTAACTGGCATATGGCATTAATTGTCAAGAATAGAAATGCAATGTGTCAATACTTCGATTACAAAATAAAATAAATCACCGAAATACAAGACGGATAACATCAATATAACTAAAGCATCATAATAACAGTGAGTAATGACGTACCATTACACATTAGTGGGTATCAGTTAATACATCGATGTTATGGGTTTTTTTAAGATGACACTTTAGGTTCAAGCACGGCATTGGCGAATCTCGTCGTCCTTGTCGCTACTTCGGCAGAAAACTAGTTTTTTCGGAAGAGTTCAACGATCTTCAGAATCCAGTTAGCGACCAAAATTAATAAGATTATTCGTATCATACTCGTCTGCTTCACAATACTTTGTTACTTGGCTGTTATCTGCCAACGGGCTTAAAACTTAAGCGGTCGTTGTTCTCGAGAAACTGTAGTTATTTCTTTTGTTCATAAAGAGCAAGCAAATTTTCAACACACGTCACAAATGTCCATGTCTAGCCATTTTGGAGTCGGTTATTAAGTAAACAATAGCAGGCCAATAAATAACAATAATAAAAGCAAAATAAAAAATATCAAATACCCAATCCTTCAACAGCCTCGTATACTTCCTCGTAATCCGTTTTCGGTTTTAAATTCGAATGATTCTTTATTATTTTCCCATAAATGTCATCGTTCACCGTGTAATATGCTCTTGACATGATGAATATAAAACAAATGGATTATATTGCAAGCGTTCAAAGTTTGCACTGCTCAGGCGTAGCCGAGGAACTGGTCACTTGGAGTTCGATTCGCGAAAGTCGTAAAATGAAAGAAACAAAAAAAAAAA
>DWPT01001615.1:0-18174 GCA_018251895.1 Agathymus mariae mariae
GAGGTAGAGTCAGCATACTGCTGACACGAGTTTTAGGACACGCTTTAGCTATATAATAATGAGTTGGGCAGAATTTTGTATATTTGTGTTTCATATTATCAAACTACGAACAAATAATCAAATTGTGATATTTTTAAAGTGAAGTTCTGAAGAAATTTTGTACGTGAAGGATATATGAGAAAAACTACTATTAGGGGCCTTTATTAACACAATAGAATCCTAAACCATAGTAGTTAGAATCATTGTTTGTTTGTCTGTGAGTTAATATCAGAAACGGCTAAATCGATTTCGTTACGGTTTTCTAAAGCACAAAACGAGAAAAAACTACGACCTAAAGTAATGAAGGCGCTTTTTTAAGCCTATGGTAGATTTTCTGAAGCGAAGCGAGGGCGGTTTGTTAGTAGTAGGTACATAAATTAATTACTTTTTAGAACAACGCCTACAGGATTTGCTAGTAGATTGTCCCCTTGTACACCGACACCATGGAGTTCTTAGCAGCAGGGTGTTTCACGGTCATGACGCTAACGAAGTGTCTCCAGTACAAAGGAAGGTTATTAATGGTCGCAGTGATATAGCTGTCGCTACTATTTGGCTTTACGTTGTTAAATCGTTTCTGCTTTACAATTTGTATAATGTAATGTAATTCTCATATTGTATATACGCGGAGCGAGTTTGTGGTTGTGTAACTTTTGAATGACTTGGCGATGTTCACACAGTATATTTGTTTTTGTCCACTTGACTCCGTTCAGCGGCGTGCTGTTAGCGTTGTCGACGACTCCTCGCTCATAGATAGGCTAGAAGAGAGGCTCCGTTCAAAGAAATGGGCTCCCTCTGTTCGCTGTCTATACAATAAAGAGTTGTGGGGAACTATTCAACTTGGTGCCACCTACCGGTTTTCTCCACCGTATTATTTGCCAACGGCTGAAGTTTCATCGACACCTTAACACAATTAGTGACAATCGTTCACTGTCCGTTTGTAGCGTTCATTTTTACCACGGACCTGCAGGTTATGGAACGGGCTTTCTTCTAAGGTGTGTTCGCCGCGTTATGATACAGTATGTTTGTGTTGTCATAATGTCAGAAAATGTGTTACAGCTGTTTGAGATTCGGTTGTCTTACGTCAAGCGAAGAACGCCCACGGTGCATAGTTTTATACATATAGCTGCAGGATAGGATGCTTGACACAATAAGACGTATCTCATAATTTTATGTAATTTTGACAGATACCTTTTTTAAATTCCAGTTCTCTCTTATCAATCTTTATAAAATTTTATGACGTATTCCATATGTTGATTTTTTTACGTATTGATAAATGTCAATCAGTACAATGCTGCCAACTTTATTCTATTATTAATCATGGATTAGATGAAGAAGTATAACAACGCGGCTGAGGTAGTTCGATTTGTGGCCGTTCGTGGCGCTTGTCACGATCGCGAACCCTTCGTGTTTCGGAGCGTACGTTGAGCCGCCGGTGCTGCTTGTCATTGTCGACACCTTCCATGTTGGCTCTTTATTGTTGGACAGGGCGGAGAGTAACACTTCCATCTAACCGCACTGAAGCAGCGTTGCAAATGGCACTTTAAATCTTTGCAACAACAATTTAAAGCAGGGATGTTATGGAGCTCCATAACCGTAACCCATACTATCGGATATCCGAAATAAAAGTATATCCGAAACCGTATCCGAACCCGATAAATAAGTTTCGGATGATAATGGATAGAGGCAGAGTCTAAATTAAGCACGTTATGACTGGTTTACGCTACCGAGCTGATACATTAGCCGCGTCGATCTCATTTTACATACATAGTTGTTATTATTTGTTTTTTCTGTGATTATAATACCTCAACAAGCCTTAAAACAAAGTAAATACAATATTTTTTTTGCAAGTCGTAAATCATCTAATATTTGTGACTATAATTATCCGAAAGAAACGGATAATCCGAAATAATTTCATATACACAACCGTAACCGAAATCGATGAAATATTATTCATATATCTGTTTTCATATCTGAATCCGAAACCTCATATCCATAAAATCCCTGGTTTAGAAACTATTCAGTCCAATCCGAGTACTAACAAATTTAATTCATGCAAGGTACAGGTACCTCTTACATCTAGAGCTAGATACAAAATCTTGGTAGTGTGAAAGGTTTATTAGAATGTCCAGATCGAGTGACCCTCCAAGTGAGTGATTAACGGAAGCTTAAACGGTTCGGCGGCTCGAATTGCCGGTTGCGTCAGCTTTGCTCAATGTGCTTTGTATCCATGTAACCCACTGTTTCGTCGATACTCTAACGTACGTGAACTCGACTTGAGAACGTTGGCTTAATGCAGTATTTACTTCGATGAACTTAATACATACTGTATGATCTTGGTATATGGCAGTGCTCGTAATTTAATCATTTTGTACACGGAAAATATTTATATTTGGAATTATATTTGCTACAAGCAAATAATTACATTGTACTTACTTTGTAACCTATATATAATATTGTGGTGTTTCTCTTGATGTTTTAATATGTGACATTTTGAAAATATTTTTTTTTATAATCAGGTAGAACGGATTACGTGAAATTTAAAGTTTGTTTATTTTGTTATTGTGATTTAAAACTAAAATGTGTGTATGGCAAACTCTCACTCATCCCATTTTAGATCACGCTGATGCTGCTGATGCATGCTATTCGAATGCCTACTTCCAAATACAAAACAAAAGTCTCCAAAGACTTTAAATAAACTTAAGCTGCGGCAAACTTTACAAACAAGACGAATTTTCGTCTACGAACATTTGATGATGGTTCTCAAACTCGCTGGGTTCTTAACTGTTTGCTTATGCGGTTTCGCGGAACACTCGTTTATTCTTTTATACATAAGCGATCATCCTATATAACCTATTCCTCATTTGTTCCTTGGAAGTCCCATTGAAAGAGATTTCATGTAGAAGGATCGTTCTATTGCCCTACGTTATAAACGTGTTTTTGTAAGTTTTAACCGCACTTAAATAAAAAAAGATACTAAAAAGGAATGAAAAAGTTGACAAATAATTTATTAACAAAAAATAATAAATCGGTTTTTTCTTTCATTAATTTCTTAATTTTATTTATTGATTTGTAATATATTTTCTCTTCAGGCCTTACAAAAAGATAAGCAAAGAAAGCGATAATAAACGCATTAAATAATAATGATACAAATAAAAGAGAAAATTTAAATGTTTAAGCTTTTTGCTAACAGTTTGAAGTTGGAGTGCGATTAATTGGACTTAGCGATTATTCCGCTGAATTGATTATTCTGACGGCTGGAAGCTGCAATTTATTTAACCTTCTGCTTCTGCTGCGTTATAATCCGTTGTTAATAATGAATATCCCTTTTTTGATATTGATTCGGTATATGTATGTCATGCACACTAGTAATATTGTTTTATGTCTTAGGTAAATACAGTCTAGGTATCGTCGGTACATATTATATACCGGTAATTATCCTCCACTAAGTATCACAATTAACCAACTATTAGTATTCGTTTTATAACGTGTTTTTAGCGTTTTAAGCAGATAAATTATCATTGTTTATGCTTTTTATCAATATAAAAATCTTGTCGTTATTTTCACGTCTATTTCTAGTCAAACGTTGTTAGTCAAATCTTATGAAATTTGATTAATTCTCAATGATTTCATGAATTTATCTATTACGAGTAATTGTAAAATAAAATTTCAAGATCAAACTTAATTTAAATCTTATAACTTTTAAGTATTACTTATTATCATAATGGGTTGAAAGGTATATCTTATTACATTTTAAATTTAGTCATAACCTTGCTAGCCATAAATTTTTCCAAAAATACAAAAGTGACATTTCAATTTGATGAAGAACGCCCTAACCACCTTCTGTTGCCGAATCGTAGCTAAGTTTATTACAAATTTATTCATACTTGTATAACAAAGACGCTTTTACTTTGGATACAATAGTATGTTAACGAAAAACGGCAACTATTTCCTCTAAGTTGAACAACGTAACGGTCTTCAAGCCACGAGCGGAAAATTTGGCAGCCTCGTACAATACGTAAAAATCGATGTGGTTAACCTTTTGTACTTACGCCACTTTTTATGGCATATTTAATACAGTTCCTTATTCAAATTTATTATGTGGCCAAATTAAAAAGGCTTTAATGTTGTTCAATTGTTTATCCTCATATATACAAGGTGTTAGGGTGAGTTTTGAAATATATTTGAATGTTAAGGTTTTTTGTTATGAGTATTGCTGAGTGTTTCATGATACTGTCGGCCAGATACATTTCAAATTTTGTAAAGTATTTAATATTAGAACAAAAGCCATTCAATAGGTCAGCAGGATTTAAAAAATATATTATGATATAACTTATAATATAATCTTTCACTTTTTCTAGAGAAATATATAACGTATACTGGTAGAACTAACTGTACCGTGGGAAACAAACATACCCAAAGATAGCACTATAAAAATAAATACATACTACAACCTAACTAATTAATTCACCTAAAACGGCTATGTGGTTAATTTATATGCGGTAGAAGTGATGGTGAGAGGCAGCAAAATCTCCCTATAACCTACCTACAGACATTAGCCCGTCTAGAACTGCAGTAAGTTCCATATTAGATTAAGTATCTAAAACTGAACTAAACTAAGTTCCAAACATGGCTAGGCAGACGGGGCAACACGAGTAGTGAAGGTGACCTTGGATTTGCATCTTAAAGGGGGCCCCCTTAAACCTACACCCGGGTCGCAAGTCCCGGGAACTGCTCGGAGTTTCTCCCTCTGTCACTCGATGGACCGGGCACCCGCAAGGTGAATATGCTATGGAATGCGAAGAAATTCGTCTCTCTAGCGTTATATCATGTACTTTAAAACGTGACAACTGGATATTAGAATAACTTAGAGCCCATCTTAAAATAATTTTAGGAGTAAATAAGTAGTACTTTTTGCAATACTTAAGATTTCATTGCGAGTAGCCATTTTATACGAAGTTATCGACAAAGTATAACGTTTGCACGAAAAGACAGATATTGATGACACGTACAAAGCGAGAACGCAATCCTCGGAATCGAGCCGACAGAGCTGAATACCGGACAGTCTGGGGGACGTATTCGTGACGTCATCCGCCGCACATGCAAATATCTGGAACGTTCTAGACTAGTCTGTGAACAGAATACTGAACGCGCTGTCATACGGATGGGTATTTTGACAGCTTTAGTTTTATGAGCTGTGCCTATAATAAAATTATGTTTTCTTTTAGAGATTTTCTTTTAGGGATTTGGTGAATAAAATTTTCATTATAAACGTAGATTCATACACACAGGTGAACGTTATATAAATAAAATAAAAATATTTCTATTACATTATTTATGTACCTATCTTTTTTTATTATATTTTGGACACTACATAAATATGATATTTCAAATATTACCCGCTTCACTGTGGGAAACGAGATTCATATGTTCACAAATAGTAATCGCATTCGAAAAATCAATTTGTCAAGCATTTTAAATTTTTATTTTCTTCTTATACTTTCCTTATAAATCACTTTATCAATTAGTAAAAACTGCATACGAATCTGTTAAGGAGTTTTTGAAATGGTCGCGTTCACATCGATGACAGTCTTTGGTTTTTTATGACCAGGGTTCGCCTTGTAGTAGTTATTCGACCATAATCATTGCATAACGTTTTTTTTTATTGATAACATCAAAAATCGTCAGTAGTCATCAAACAAAGAAAAGAAAACAGGAGAAAAAGGCACTGAACTGTTTTGTCTATTACTTATATGCGATAAGTTACACTAATAGCATTATCGTGAGCATAATGTCTGCTATTATAAATTCTGGCATAAGTTACTTTGAAAGTAAACTATTACACGACTGTTTTTATATGACGTTAGAAGGAACCTAATGCCTCCCCGTATGTGTGCTTCTAGCTGCAGTCTTAATAGCCCTGACTTGGCTCGCTGTTGACAATACGGGTTGGCCGGTCATTTTCCTATCTCTCATATAACACAAGCGAATAACCCACTTACGTCAGCATTAACAGGAACACGTTTTAATCCACGGTGGCTATTGATCTTTACGCATAAGAAAAAAAGACCCAAATTGATCTATGTAGGTCCATCTTTAATACTACACATACAGCATTTCAACGATAGCATGTCAGGATATTGTGTTAAATCCTTTATTTCATGCGCCATTAAGCAAAGGAAGGCCTTTTAGAACTAACATATTGAAATTACACAAAAATATCAACGAATATATCAACCACAAACATGTCAACGAATACGTGTGATTCATGGTCGTTATGGAAATCTCAGTTGGAGAAAACAACCGTTTATAAAGGTGGTCCAAATTTTTGGCGCATTTGAAACATGAATACAAATAAAAATATAAAATTTATTTTGTTGATAATTTATTGAATACAACAAGCATCTACTACAATTTGTTTATCAAAAATATCGTGTCGCCGAGACATGTACCGTCTCGTCAATTGCACTCCATCAATCGACTGCATAATTATTTTAAAACTTCCTGACATATGATGCTGCTGATTGTCGCTTCCACGGTAGTGGTTGGTTTAGCAAGACACGTTCGACTTTTAGGTAAATACAATTACTTAATCGATCAAACGGGCAACTGATTTGTTTAATTATATAATAGAACCATTACGAGAATTAAATGTGGCAATACGTTGTTTAACGTAGAAGTAGTTCAAAGTATATTTCTAACACTGACATGTAGTTACAGCTTACAAATTTAGATAGTGGTACGAACACTTCAAAGGAGATTTGCAATAACATGTAAGAATAATGTTGTTGAATATTTAAATATTCGTTTAAAATAGATGTTTTATGACCCTTATATGTTAATTACTTTATGAATTTTATCTTTGAATTTTTTTCCTTTAACTAAATAAAACAAGTGATTTATATCTAGAGATCAGTTCTTTACACAGCCTGCTCAGCGTTGGTATTAAGGAGCGACAGCTAAGATTGGTTTTGTAATTTTATGGGGTGATATAAACTACCGCGTTACGCCATAGGGAATTTTAAAACGTAATTGGTAACCAACGTCTATGGACACTCACTAAAAGCATTACCGATACGTTGACAACCAAGAAGAAACCAGGAAACTCTCCTTCAGCACTGCAATCGAAATATGATAAAAACAATGTATGTAGTTGATTTTAGGCAGGTAGGAGTTGCTCAGACTATACTATGGACCTGCTCTACCATCACGCTTATACTGGGTGGTATCGCGGCTAACTACTTCCAACATGAGGAACATGACGCCATTGCCTCCTCCAATGCTCAGCAGGGTGCACAATTAGACTTGTTAGGACAGGGAAACCCTGTGCCAAGGTTCACACGGCACTAACACAGATGAGACACCATATAGACATGAGAAAAACATCAATTTTAAATTCTTGATCCAGTTGGGACTCGCATCGGGAATTTACGCTCTGAATATATAATATTGAAATCTTGGTGAGGTAAGAAAAAGGCGAGGTAGAATACTTATCTGAAGAACTGTCGTTTGCGTAGAAACGTGTCATCGTAGCGTTTCTCATGTGCAAGACGGACGTGCTTTCTAGACAAAAATACATTTGAATCGTTACAGTTATATCATTGCGTTGCTCGAGATCATCTGGATTTTACGTCAAAGGTTCTAAGCGAACCAGATTAAGTTCAACCAGAACAAAATGTTTTTTACGCAGTAAGTTTAGGGAATTCCCTGATTGTGAATGCTTATTTTGTTTTTTTTAAAGAGACTCATAGTGATGAGTTATAGTAATAATGGCTACTGGGGATGATGACCGTGATTTTGACGATGAAAATATTCAAACGAAAAATCCACCACTAGTACACACAGATGATAGATATGAGTAACTCAACGGAAGCTGAACAAAATCAGAGTATGTAATTGAATTTCTAAAATGTTTAAAAATTAACTTTTATTCTTATGTTGAAATATTCTCAGGGAAACGCGACATCTCAGCAGTTTCTTAAAAAAAAAGGAATAGACAGTTCCTTATCTTGATATATCAGAGGATGTTCACTCACATCAGGTTAAATCGCCCGGACGACCTCAATCCGACGATTTAGCTTCTTTCCATCAAAGCTTTTAAGTACCGACAGGGCTAGAAGAGCTCTAAAAACATTTTCCAGATTTTCAATTTCGAGAAATTCTTGAGGTTTTGTTTTTAAAGATCCGTAGCTAAATTGCAAGAACGAAAATTTGAAAATTTCGACATATCCGTCTGCCCGTAGCGAGGTAGGATATGACAATATTTCAGAAGAAAGACGTTTTGTATGAACTCAACATATGAAGTAGTAAATTTATGACCAAAAATGATATAAATGGTTGCATTTCATACATATTTTACATATGGAATGAATTAAAAAATATTTGAGATAGTAGATTTTTTTTTAGATATAATAAGTGTTAACTTATTCTGTTGTTGTCGTTGTCAAGTATTAGCTTGACAGCAATCCCACCTGATGGTAAGTGGTGGTAAGGTCTTAGATATACTTTTAACAAAAGTTTGTTTTAACAAGATATAACATTTATATTTTGTATCTGAACTATTTTGACGTTAGTTATTTCAGTAATAACAATTTTTGCTACTGCCTAATATAAAATGAGTCCCGTTATTTACCTTGAGTACGGATCCCTTCACTCTGTGCGGTCCCCCACGCTCTTAACCATTCCTCTCCTTTTTTGGATTTTGTACAGTCAGAGTTAGTAAGTAAATATATCTCCTGATCAGAGTTACCCAAAGGTTTACCGTATACCTAGTGATTTAATGCAATGTAACCGCGTTTGTTTTAAGTCTAATTTCAGTTTATAGATACTTTGTAGAAAGCAGACTCTTAATTTTGTTACCATTCGTCTTTTTAATGGGTCATAAAACTTGTAAATTGCTGTTTAGATTCGATTAGTTTGTTCTTTTCGTTCGCGCTGTTGGAGTAAATGATAGAACAAACTCCAAAATTTGAATAATTTTGCCGGCACTGAGAAGGCGCAATCATCATACAATTTACGTTGTGTGGGATCGTTAGTAGACTGAGAAGGAAGACTATTCCACTTATAATCATTAGACACGTCTTTTCAAAGCAAAGGTTGAAAGCATGATGAAGCATGAATATAAAGTTGGAAAAAGGACAGTTAGCTTTGGTTTTAAAACGAAAGTGATCAAAATAAATCAAAATTAAAAGTAAAGTTGATTATGTTTTTCATTGTTATACTTTTTAATATAATATAAAAAAAATCGTTATAATGAAATAACCAAACTAAAAGTAATTAAAGGGTAGTCAAGTTTTCACAAGCTGACGCTCTGTTACCCGTGCGCCCAGAAGTACGTGATACAAAACATGGCGTAACTCAAACAGAAGTAAACAATGAAGAAGTTCTTACTCTACAAAGTTTAGAGCCACAAACTTTTTACCGACTCTTAAACATATTTTTTATTTAAAATGTTTTAAAAATTTATTATTAAATGAAATAAATTTAAATTTCTTTTTAAATGTTATAATTGACGCGTCAATACAAACTATAGAAAGAAAATTACTAAATCTAAGAAAGTTACTTTTTTTCAGTAATGATCGATTTTTTTTCAGCAATAATCGATAATTATTACAATAACTTAATTATTATTGGTCATTAACTTTAAAAATATTTTAACAATTTTTCATTAACAATTCTTGTTCAACCTATTCTACTTTGTCAAAAGACTTCTGTTTCCTTCGAACTAATGTTCCAGTTTTTTTAAGAGATATAAACTACACCTGAAATCTTCAGAAAAGTGTTTAATCGTCACCTACACGTAGACATAGTTAATGTAATCATATAACAACAATAATCACCGGTAAAAGGCTCCTGGTCAGCCTATTCTTTGGGAGTAAGTGATGATAGCTTATTCAACATCAACACATCAACAGAATTAGAAAACTAAACAATCAAGAACGAAGAGATAAACCCGCGTGGTGGCTGGTCTTTGAACACTGCAGTCAAAAAACTTTAAAAGGTTAGGGTAGTAGTTTTTACTTAGTAGTAGTAGTAGTTTTAACTTTTAACTCCTTTTTCCGTATCCTTTTTAAATAATGTTATTTCCTAGCCGACAACGTATCAGTGATTCGTTTCGTCTTGCTAATGGCCATGATCAACGGTGACCACTTACCATCAGATAAGTCTGCTCGTTCGTCTACGTACAATCTGATTACATAAAAAAAATCAACATTAACAATCGCTGTCTCTTACTTACTGTTTTGTTAATTTAATCGTTTGTTCAAAAGCCGAAGTGATAAATCATTTGATGTCTTTCCAGGAACAACTTCATGTTAGCCTTCCAAAATTAAAAACCTCACGTACTTCTGCCAACCTCAAGTTAGCTTCATTAAGCCTAAAAAGCTGATAAAGGTGACATTACATGAGTTGAAATTAAGAAGGCTGGAGAACAACCCGTATAATATAACCCATCAAGTTTAAAAGTAAGCACGTATTTTCTTAGATGTTCGTTACAATTTAAAACTTTAAATATACTATATTTTAATTCAAGATTTATAACCAAAGGAAATCTCCTAACAAGAACACACCGAATTACCAAAACTTAAAAAAATATAGATTTTTTTTTATACTTCCCCACCCAGAAATTTTCCTTTTATAACTTATAATACTTCCACTATAACGATTAGTCATTAATTTGACAAAGAAGAAATAGGCAACTTCGTGCCACGACTTACTTTACGAAACTGCAGAAAGCTTTCATACTACGAGGTCAATGGAAAACTTCAACTTGCGTAGTGAAGATTAAACGAGTCGAGTTATTAAAGGTTTTTTTGTATTTGAAAGTTTAATTTACATGAAGTACGTACCTGGCTTTGAGAAGCCATTTTACTCGTAATTGATGTAAATAAGAAACTATGACAAAGAATAAATCTACTTACATCAACGAATCGAATTCTTGGAGTTTCAAGCAAAAACAATCAGAAAATTAAAAGAATCTGAGTGAGAGCAAAAAGAGACAAAACATAGATGTATTATTAGCATCAAACAAAAACAAATTTTGCTGATAATATACGATCCATTGTGCGGTTCTAAAAGGGACCTGGGGAGTTAACAAGGTAGATAAAGAACTTTATCATCAAGTATTAGTAATGCCAGGATGAAACTAGCTTGCCGCCGCCTTGCTTTGCGTTGAAAAATTCCGCAAAAATAGATGTAGTTGCCGGGATAAAATGTATCCTAGATTTTGACCTGTTACAAACATGCCAAGAATGTAAATTTAGACACAGTGCTTAAATGTTATACATGTTGAGAAAGACAATAATAACAAAATTAAATACACAATATGGATCTTATGTATATATGTATATATCTTATCTATGCCTCTTTACAATAAAATTACCAAAAAATATTCAATATGCAAGCTGGACCACGTTACAGTTTCATTATTAGTTATGATCCAATTGAATGTTTAAAATAAACCGTGGAGCATTTTACCGAACTAATAAAATGCAGGTGGAATTGAAATATTCACGCACATAATTTGTTCAACCCGAGTACATCGAATTCGCGAATGTTAAAATTTTTATAATCAACGGGATTGCAAAAAATAAAACCGAACCGCTTAATCGTAATAGACAGTACTGTGGCTGTTCAAATGTATAGTAATAAAAATTTCGAATACTGCACTCGGGTCCTCGTAAAATTGTATCGCCGGCTTAGCGATAAATTAGTTTGCGAACTAATAAAATAAATCATTCGCGCCCACAATAACAGTTGGTCAAACGTGGATATTGCTATTTCACCAGAATTCTGCAGATATTATTTCAGCAGTTAATCGTTGAAAATTTAATATCTTAACAGTTAACTCGTGAACTAATTATAAGAGAGGTTTTGATCTTTCATTAATATTTTTGTTAATAGATAATAAAAGTGCACTAACGTTAAGTGAAGGTTGTGATGGTGTCATAGCTTGATCGCCAGACTTTTGTACAAGGGGCCAGCACCAAAACCTGGACGCATCCCTAATTTTTCAGTTATGTATGTAAAAAAATGAATAATTGTTGCTTTGGTGGAGAAGAACTTAATGGAAACCGGTATACACGAGAGTTCTTCACAGTGTTCTCGAAGGTGTAACGCCTGTCAACCCGCACTTGGTCTGTATGGCTTTTAATGTGAGGGACATTATGTTAAGAGCTTTGGACCCAGCAGTGGGATAGTATTGGATTATTGAACAATCGAGTTGGTTAATGTTTTTGTGGACAAATGAAGTAAGATCTCTCCCAAGTCAATCAATTGTTCGGAAACAAAACTTCTGATTTCAAAATCAGTGCGGCGGAAAAATTTTAATAGTCTTTAATAGATGATATAAGATTACGAGAGAAAAAAAGATTTCAAGGCGCAGCGAGGCGACATCTCATTTCAAATTGTGGGAAGTCATCACAGAATACAAACGCCGGCGCTTTATCTGAATACCAATAACCAACGCGAAACCAAGAGCTTTTGCTAATTTTAAGCGATCGATGAGTTAAGCAACTCCGGAAGTAGTCGGTAGTTAAATGGGTGACTGGTGGTGACAGATTTTATTGAAAGCTTGCGTGCTGCAGAGGACATGTTTAATCGTGACTACCAGTTATTACCATTAGATAACAGGAACACGTTGAAAGAATTTCAGACACTCGGAGTACTGGCTAACCCCTCCATCAATTTGCACTAGAGAAGAATAATGGAAAACACTTTAGATCATCATAACTACATCCAAAAACCCGTACAAAGAGTTAAATTAGACAATAAATTAAGTGAATAACAACATAAATAAATACCTTTATTATGGACTGTCTAGAATATATCAAACTAAGTAATCAATAATCAATAATCAAATTAAATAATAATAAACGTGACCGAAGTCACGTTTGATTGTCAGATCGGTCGCCGTTAGTATACAATTCCTTAACCGCTTCCATGTTTCCAGAGCTCGTTTGACTGCTCGTTAAATCGTAAAACGTTTGTTCAGCAATATCAACAAACGTACAATAATCAATTCCACGAAACGTGATCGTTTAATGAAATGGCTGATTACATAATGATATTGTCAATACTGTAATAGACCATGGACGTTACCGTCATCTTCCAAAAGGGTGTTTGCCCGTATCGCAACCGGAAATATGGGTTATTACTATCATTCGATTTGGAAGAAATATTAAGATGTAGTAAGTAATATCTAATTTTAAATAATTGCAGTGATACTTAAGTCATAAAGCAATTATGTAACCCAAGCTAAAAATGGCTTGCCCAAGTTTTTCACGTAGTTACGCGCTCACATCCTTACTAGGAGACCGTTTATAGTTGGTCACTTGGCTACTCAAATATTTCGACAAAAATTCTAAGACCAGGAAACTATCATTCATCCATCACTTTAATCTACCCTGGTCGTGAATCGATCCCGGGATTCCTTACTTGGTACGCAAGGGCGATATAACTAAGCTAAAGTAGTTGTTGGGCCTTGTAGTTAAATTATTGTAAGGAATAATTGATATCTAAAGGTTAATCAGACTATATGTTATCTCAATAGCAAACAAATGAAACGAAGCAGAAGGTGAAAAGAAGAAAACAGGTGCCCAATTGTAAATTAGATCAACACTGCAACTAAAACACGTTAAAAGCTTGTAGCGACTCTACATTTGTACATTAGCGTAGTAAATAAGCGGCCCTATTTTTGGTTTCCTCAGCAGCCTCAGAATCAATTATTGCTATTGAATATTTTCATCTTATTTGGAGTCATATTTACTATTTAAACCTCATCGACACGCATACTTACAAGAATCTCACGGTTGTTTCTAAAGGCGGACAGTACTAGATTAGCAGGATACTAAAGATTAATTAAATAATTTTTGAGTGTGGTGAACACGATTGTAAAAATTTCTGAAAAAAACAAAACATTTCTTTTACCACAACGCGCTCCTTCCGTTACCATTGTGGCACGACACGCTATCTCTTGCTTAAGGCTGAATCAATTAATTAACTAAGGTAATTCAGTTACATCTTTACTGGTATTTTCTGAGAAAAGCTTATTTTGTGGATCATTAGTGGTTTTGTGTTGGCCTGCGATTGAAGCGTATTTGATTTTGGCGGACGCGCTTTGAATGATTGTAATGCAATGATAAAATTTAATTCAGACTAAGTAGTAGTAAGAGGCTAGGCGTTGACGGAAGTAGTTCGAGTAAAGCCTTAAAGAATGCATGACGCAAGGACTGATATACAGTACACAGCTTGAACATCCAACATTTAAGTTACGTATTACAACAGATAAAGTTTTATTAGAACACTAAATTACACTGAACTGGCCGAATTTCAGTTTTTATTGCGCAAATTTTGTGTTGGAAACGAAACTCGGGCAACTTCGTAGCCAAATATTTGGAAGAAAGAGGGAAGTGGTAATTTTTATTCGTATATTTCTTAGAAAGTTTGTTTTATTTTTTAAAGAAATTTAAGGATTGTCTTTTTAGAGTATTACAATTTCGTGTTTTTTTTTCGCTGACTGAACTGAGTAACAAATGTTGTGTTCTTTTACTCTACGCAATTGTAATAAGACCTACCCTCGCTTTGGTTCTCGGACCATGATTCTAACTTTCACGTAGATTAACAGCAAGAGAAGTAATGGTTAATTGGTTTTATCAGGGATTTCACAAATTTTTCATACATTACCTATCGTTTTAACTTTTTTTTTTCAGTATTTTAATATATGACCAAGAATCGCAAGTATGCAAACTATATCAATCCTAATCGCATCGTCTACACAGATGAGATGTTCACGACCTAAGTATATAGATACTCGCCGCATGTCAGATTATTCGATTGAGGAACGGCGATGGGGGAATTATTGTGCCTGCGCACACTTTCCAAAATGTACCCCAGAGAACAACGAGAGGTTTGCAACCCTATTCACGGTTATACTGTATAAATGATGATACGCAAAATTTTAAAATTGTGGAGGTGAGTGCAATGTTTACTTCATCGCCACTTTCCATAAGGTGGGATTGTTGTCAAGTATTAACTTATTCTATGTAAAAAAAAATGTTAAAAATAGTTTATTTAGACATATTATTTATACTTAAATTTTAATCTTAATTACTCGTATTTTGAACTGCCTATATATTATACTCCGTTGTACGAACTGTACGGGGACTAATCACACGACCACAATAATTTCAGCCAGTCGGAAACGTAGCAAACGGCTAATTCAAAGCTATTAGCCGAAGCAAATTGTTCCGTGTTCAAGTTGAAAGGAATTGGAAATGTGTGGAATGGCTAAATAAGCCATGACGCTTCAATTAAACAATTGATTCATTAACTCTTACACAAGTTGGAAACTTATTTTGAATTAAATATGTAGCTACAGAGTTACAATTCGAGAAAAAAACAATTTTAAGCAATATGAACAAAATATTTCAATTAGCGAAGACTATATATAACTAACTTGTTATACTAGTGCATACTGATGATTTAATGTGAGTACTAGATTATAATTAGGATATATCTGGAAGACCATTTTCGCTCACATAAATAATCAGCTTTTCGTTGACAACGACGCGCCAGGGATTTTATACTCGTCAGTGAGAGCTTTTACGAAGTGAGCTAGAGGAATTTTTATTTATTTTCTTGAACCCGTTAATCCCGTTAAGCTTTAGGGGGCCAAAATATATAATGTTTACACTGTAGAATGTTCTCAAAATATTTTGTAATCATATTAGGTAATGAGGCAATAACTAAGTACCTTCTAATATAAACATAAGGCACGTAGTACACACATATCATCCCACTGTTGGCATCGTGTCACCTCTCACAACGAGACCATTAGCCTGACACGCTAGCCATTCGCGGCTAGGTAGATTTCACACACCTTTGACGACCATTAAAAAAATCTCAGGTATGCAGTTTTTCTTGTGACTTTTTTCAGTTCAAGTTCAGCCATGTCATAGCTTTCAAAAACGAATTCTTTAAGCTTATTATTATTAGAACTATGGCTTTACGACTGTTACCTAACGATAATAACTGGTATTGACTATTTGATGTGATTTCAGATAACAAATAAAGAAATTAGTATACTGTTCCTATCATTCGTCACATTACCCTGCCTCATCACCAGGCAATCTTAGATTGATGATAGGGTGCTAAGTACATCTGAGATTATAACCAGTCTTTGAGTATGATCTGGACATATTCCATCTAATCAGTTTTATTATATGACTACCAAATACGCTCGTTTCGCTTTAGAAAAACTATCTTATGCATAGAAATAGCATCTGCATTGTTTTAGGACTGGGTTTTTTTGGTTCGATGAATGAAAACTACATATATTGATTCATAACTTTTTTATTTATGTATGTATCGAAATGAAACTAAATTTAAAAACAATAAATAAATAAATAAAATAGTAGTTTTTCTCATATATCCTTAGTATATAGAAAGCGATCAGTTAGAATTTTATTATATGTGTAATACTTAATCACAAAATTGCCGAAATTAACCGCTAAATATTTTTAAATCATTGAAATGAGACAAATGACTTATGTAATAATAAAGTAGGATAAACATATAATTTATTAAAGACTTGATAAACCTACCAGTTCGAAAATAAAATGCACGTATCTGTATGTAACTTCTAGTCGGCCTCTATTATCTATATATGAACAAAAATGAACAAAAATATGTATATGCACTTAATACTGACAAACAAAAATTATGGGTCGTAATCCAGAATAGATACTTACTTCCTAGTAAATTCGTCGATCTCTGCCAGCGTTATAGGAGATGCTAAAAATAGAAATGAAGTAAAATTTATTCGAAGTGGCTTTTACAAACATTTTTCGAATGTCAAACTACACCATCGTTTCAACAAATCCCTACCATGAACGGTCCCTGAAGAAGAAGCGGCAAGAAACTCCTGAGGAGTTCTTTTCTACTCACAGTTACAGATTGCACTTATGGTTACATATTAAACTCATGTTCATGTCTTATCCTCAAAGTAATCATGAACGGATAGTTAGGTAGATATTCTGAATTTAACAATATTTTGGTAGATATAATTTTGTAACAGTTAGAATAAAAAAATACGTTATACGAGTAAATGGGATTTTCCCCAAAAATATGTACGCTATAAAACTGATATATGAAATAAAATTCATTCAAAGTTGGTTTTTGCAAACACTTTTCGAAAGCCAAACTACGCCATCGCTTCAGCAAACCCCTACCGCGAAAGGTCCTAGAAGGAGAACCGGCAACTTCCAAGGAGTCTTTTCCTTAAAGACCGTTACAGAAATCACGTACTATTACTAATGACTATATATTAACTCATGCCCAAGCAGTCTTGTATTTAAACAATAAAATAGGATGAACATTTATAAAGACTCTTTGAAAGCTAACAACAATAAATCCTATACTAGTTTTTAATTACTGATTGCAAAAGTCTGCTTTCTCGTTATTTTTCTTAGTTTATTAATTGCTTTTTTTCTTGAAGATGTTATGTTTATCTCCAAGGGTTCGATCACGCCACGCATATGGCTGAATTGGTTTTTTTTTGGTTTGTTCTTAAAAAGCAGTTTTCTAATTTTCATATAGACTCCTTATTCTAAACATATGTCTGGTGCTTGAGAGAATACTAGCTCATAGGTTTTGCTATGATTCTTAATCGATGCTTACGAGTACAATTACTAACATGTATGTAAATACATTATTATAGCCATATTGGGGCGGCCTAGAATACTCCCTTGAATCCCATGCTAGCAGAACAAGGTGTCGTAAGAGACGAAAGAAGCCAGTTTTCTTGGTGGTAGGGCTTCGCGAAAGGATTATATTATTACTAAGTCAATAATATTAATTTTGCTATTATTATTTTTCCGTGAAGCTTGCCTGGCTAGGTGCTGCCCTTCTGCTTGAGTCACCCGTCACTCGTCGTGCTGGAAGCTTGAGGACCAGTACTTTCTTTCTTTTTTACCTTTGTCTCATTTCCTGGCCGACAACGCATCGGTGATACCTTTGGATTTGCTGATGTTCATGGGTAATGGTGACCACATAAAAAAATAAGGTACTTCTTGTGATACGAAAATTCACTGAAACATTTTTTATCTACTCTTAAGTTTCACATCACAGATGACGTTCCTT
>DWPT01001616.1:0-18171 GCA_018251895.1 Agathymus mariae mariae
GAGACCCACGCGGCATCAGCAGCGGCGCGGACGTCATACGTCGCCGCGACGGCAGACTCCCTGAACGCTCCAAACCTGACACACAAGTTTAAATTTTGTCCAAAGTTCGGCCCAAGCAGTTATCTTCACATGGAGCCGTGGACGTAGGTACGGTCACATTGCTTTTCGGATTTTTTTAAGCAATTATGTCCGAATGGAAATGCTCTTACAAATTTAAATAACGAATTCTATAAGTGTCAACAACCTTTATGGCCGCCCGGTTTTAGATAATTCGAAGTTGTACCATTTTCTAGAAATGGATGAAAATTAAGAAATCAGCGTCATCAAGAGGTTTGAAATTATCGCATGGGTTCGTAACCTATACGATGTAATTTTTTTTACATATTAGTCAATTAGATGGTTAGTCGAGCCACTATACTACCGGTAATAACATTGGTGTCTATTATTGATATGCATCTTCATACCCCTCGATTACCTATAGTTTTGATAGAAACACAGATTATCACAGTATTGAAGGTAACAGACCTCCGTCCACATTCTCGGGGCAGTATTTGATAGTGTGCGCGCGGTCGCCGGTGGCACCGCAGCGCGGGCAGCGGAATGCGCGTAGCACGGGGCACAACACCCGCCCACGCCAGTCTTTTAGCGCGTGTGAAGAGTAACATTCTTCGTTCTCACCGTTGTTCTTGCAAAATGCGCACTCCTGTAGACATGTGACAAAGCTGAACCAACACGCCTAGTAGTATTTTATAGAGTTTTTGTGAAAATATTATGTTTCGCTTTAGCACTTAGGTTGACATGAGTTCGCACCTTCCAACACAATCGACACAATCCCAGAAACTAAATCCAAGACTGCAATGGAAACTGCTGTGTTACCATTTCTAACTCATGTTACACTCACATTGGGTAAAGCTCGTCGCATGCGCTTGTCGCTGCGCACCTTGGCCACCTCTTGGAGGAACTCGTACAGCAAGCTCGGCCGGATAGAACGCAGCACGTACAGCTGCTCACGCGTTAACATCGACACGTAGTTGTTCGCCGAAGATATACCTGCATGTGAATTAGGTGTACTCAAAAGGTGTGGAACCACTTATACATCCAGGAGATTCACCCAAACGAACCTCTATCAAGCTAACTGAACCTTTCCTTCAGTACAAATAGCACATACAACTCCAATTTCTTTTTTTATGTTAACCGACAAACGAGCTGAAGAGACATCTATGGTAAGTACTCACTGTCGCCCATGGACATCAGCAAGACCGAAGGTGTCACTGATCCGTTGTAGAACAAGAAATGAGAAAAAAGTAAGAAAGTTGCCGGCAGGAACTTGATTGGCGGAATAGTTGGTTCAGCTAACAAAAAATATCATCCAAAATGTTAAATTTTTCCATGGTACATCCTTTTAATCCTCCTTCAGGTTAACGACTTTATCATTAATATTCTGCAATTTATGTCTGGTTGCTTGTCGGTCTGTCTTGACTAAGTACACTAAAACCACTGAACAGATTATTTATACTTCGCATTTTATTAGTAACATATATTATGGGTCATAATCCAGGAAACTTTAGAATAGGGAACCAAAGTTAATATGGATATTGTTTTAAGAGGGCAATAAATTAAATTTAGATTGTCTGGCTGGAGCCATATTTCGTATTCACTGAACTAGTTAAACGTATCCATGAAATAATATCGGTGCTATTTCTAAACGTAAGGCGTAGGTTTTCTGAAGCTAAGCGATGGCGGGGTACAAGTAACTAAATATAATAAGATTTATTTGAGCAAGGTGTCACCACCAATCGATCCTCGAACATTAACCGACGAAGGAAATTTCTATTAAAATATGTATAGTACAACTCAAATAGGTAATTGTTAGGTAACAAATAAAGAAAATCGCCCTGCACTACAATATCCTGCGATGCGGATAAAATAAACACTCTTCCAGACATTTAGTCATTATCACCCTTGCGTTAATACTATTTGTACTTTAGGGTCATACTAACTTTTAATGAGAAAGTCGAATGTATCAATCATCTCTCCATTCCTGGCACCGGTATTAGCCGAGCCCTCGGCCCACATGTTTGAAGGAGGCGACGTGATATTATCGGCACGACTACCACCTGCCAACAGCGATGTTAATACATGTAGGAACGTTGATTTTACACAATTTATGTTTTTGCAATTAAGGATGCGTTTAACATTATTCATATTAGAATTTTTTTGTATTCCGAAATAAAACTAATAACATATAGAAGATTATCTAAGTTTCCCTAAATATTAATTTTAAAGAAACCATTCAGTAAGATAGAACTACTGAGCAAATTTACACCATGCACCAAAAACCTATTTAATGTCATTCATAGCTTAAGGTCATCACTGGCCATGGAAATCCGTAACACTGGAAGCATCACCAACTCATTGCAGGCTAAAAGAACCTGATGATCCTGCTGGTTAACAGGATTTCCAACATTACAACCGAAAAGCGTTGGAAACTCGTCACTAAATAAAGAAATAAAATAAACCTTATCTCCCTATACAACCGTTAGGATTAAATTGGATTGTAAAGAGAAGTTACTGCCTTGGTCAGCATGCAACGCGAGCAGAAGCAGTTGGATTGTTCTCGAAGATGAACGTCTCACACCCTAAGTAGAGGCGATACAAAACTAAGTACTTACCCATGAAGTAGTTATGAGCGCCATTCTGTTCAGTCTCGTCGAACAGTAGATCAGAACCGTTGAGCCGCAAGTTCATCAACACATCGTCGATATCAGTCGCAGAAGGCGCTGGAAAAATATGGATGATAATACCGAGATGATAATACCTAGTGATATAAAAATTGAATGAAGAAATATAAAAAAATAATGTATTATAAAAATATTAATTTATAAATGTTATATTACTCAGTTTGTGGAAATGCGTGTCGGTGAGGTGTAAGTAAATAGGACTGAAAATATTTCATAGGGATAATACAAATGCGTAAGAACGATGAATAACTGTCATGTTATTTATAAATGCTGTGGTTAAAAACTACGGGGTTGCTTTTTTATATTAATGTACAAATGTATATAATATATATATATATATAATATAATACCACTACTTTTAACTGACACTGATATCTAATTTATAAATAATATTTATATGCCCAGGAGGGTCAAAGAACAGATTGTTAATTTTATATGTATCTCCCGCACGGTGCTGAATGCTCGGTGAGCACCTAAAGATTACGTTACCTGTATCAGCCTGTCGGGGCTCATTCTGCGACATTAGCGTCAGGAGCTCATTGCCCATTCGGGTTTGGAAAGGAGCGGCCATGGGAGAAAACCCACTTTCCTGTGAACTAGCCAGCGTC
Source organism: Agathymus mariae mariae (assembly GCA_018251895.1). NCBI lineage: Eukaryota > Metazoa > Arthropoda > Insecta > Lepidoptera > Hesperiidae > Agathymus > Agathymus mariae. The sequence goes on from DWPT01001616.1 coordinate 3,350, forward strand.
CCAACATGGGGCGTGAAACTCTCCTGAAAACGTGTACAACATTACGTATTAAAAGTCCTTATATATTCTTCTATCTCGGATGTTGCATCAACTGCTGATACTCAACTGTTAATATTTTTGCTTCTATATTTCTGTGAAAGTATTTCTTTTAGATCTCCCCTATAGTACCCTATAATTAAGCTTTTACAGCATTAATTATTTAACTGGTTGTCTAGAAGAGTTCGTTCATTAGAACGAGTTCTTTACAAATCGCCTATCATATGTATTCCAATATGTTTTTAAACTACCGATGGAGTTCTCGTTATCGTTTATAAATACACCATATAAGCCGGCCTTGTAAGTCTATTTAAGAGTGCTGATTTGACCACACTGGATTCATAAATTTCCAGCCTCTCCACAAGGTAAAAATGAAAACTAAATTCTTATTAAATAAGAATAGATATCAGGAAGAGTGAGTATTTCGAACTTCAAATGTGGCTAAAGTTAAGTATACTTTATGCAAAATTGTTTAAAGATACAATCTAGCTTTTTCAATTCTAACCCATACTACACATGATCAAGTTACCTAAGCATTGAAAACATTAATTAACTTCACTTAATACGTAATCGATACGCGAAAAGGGTAGGTTAAAAATAAACAAAACAACTTACTGTTGATGCGGGCTGCGTATCACTAGCTGTTGTAAAAATTGGCTTCCCATCCTCCATATTGTAGTTACTAAACGGCAGAGACTCCATTTGCATACCTTTAATTTTAGTCTAATTGGTATCCCCTAAAACCACGTTTGCATACGTTTCTTTATCGCGCTAAAAAGAATCTTCTAGTCAGCGAAAGACAATATATACGAACCATTCTCATACATTGCTATAAACACATTGGTATATCACACCTGGACTAAAGAAGTATGTACACTGTCTATCATAGTCCATCAATACTAAGATCTATCCGGTGTCGCAAATACTTGCTCGTTGCTGGCGTGTGATTTCGAAAGTTAAGAATACATTACGATCTAAATTAGCATATTAATAAACCTTATATTTCTTAATCAACTATATTCTTATGAAATTCAATCTTCAACTATAAATTCCTGTTCAGACATTATTACAGGGTACAATCTGCTTAACAAACATTTTTATCTTTTTTTTAAAACTACCCTCAACTAGCTCGGATTATCTTAACAATATGTATCTTAACAATAATATATACAATAATGACGATATTTATGCATACCGTCAATATCTAAAATAATTGTTTACGAACAAAACAACTTTCCTAATTATTATGAAATTAATTTTACTTTATAATATTTTTAACTAAGTATATTAATTTAATTCTCTTATTAAAACGACCTTTTATTTATTGTAAACTGTTTAACTGGTGCAAGATACCCGGGCTAGAGATATTCCTGCTACGAAACACAGGTCACCGACATGCAGCCAGTGGGCTTAACTCACAATGTGGGCTCATTGAGAACCCACAGAATAATTAGCAGCTGCCGCTACACACGTTATAAAAAATAGTTAAGCATTAATGATTCTATCAAATGGGGACTGTTGATTTCTTTAAATGTGGGCATTAATTAAATGGTCAGCTCAACCCAGCTCTGACCAGCATCTAAGATCAAACATACAGTGGAATGGAAGAAAATGTGGTTAGGATTCGATCACATTCGCACTGATAAGTTGTAAATCGAAAAGAAATTTCTACAAACACATTTCGTGAGCATTGTACAGATGTAAGCAAGCGGGAGCTCAGATGTTAATTTATAATTGAAAATTAATTGGATCAGTTTGATTTCAATACAGCCTTCATTGTTTACAAAAGGACCGAGTAGTAGAATTAAATGGTTTTTAATCATAGTATATGTTACACACTGGTGGAGAAATTGAAATAAAACAATCTTGACTTTGAAACCATAACGTATATTTACGTGATTGTGCGCAAATAACAACAGATATGTAAATTTAGTACAAATTTTGTTTTTATATTGCTCGGATGTAGATAACTCTATCTCTGTAAGAATCTGAGATTCTCGGTTATCAAATTGTACTTGTATAGCGTTAGCGAGAGCTTTGTTTTGCTCGTATACTGACACAAAAAGTTACGGTTATCGTGGAGGCCCTTAAAACAGATTATTTATTACAAATTGCTTTGTGTGGATAATTGTAAGATGAATTAATTTAAACACAGTTGTATATTAATTATCAACATTTATTTTAATATCCATTTTTACTCGTACGCCTTATCGTTATCGCCTTGGTACGCCTGTGTCTTGATTGTCTTACGTCAATTTGTTTAAAATCAAACGAGAACGAAAGAAATTGCCAGGGCGCACTTTGTAATGTATTATAATACATAAAAAGATGTGTCCATCATACAACAAAATGTTTACACTATATATGCTATTAAAATTGATATAATTTATTTTGATAACTTATAAAGAACAAGTGATTATTTATGACTTTTTTATAATCGCTATCGTTGAACATTCATAATTTAATATAATTAGTTATATAAGAGTAATATAAATAATAATGTTAACAAATAAAATTTACATAGGGAATTCAGTTGAATAGATAAGAACTTTTCTACACACGGAATTTAACGACATGAAAGTTATATAAGTTACCTAATTATTCAGGCTTACTATACATTAGCTTACTGCATGATAATTCTGTAACTGTTAATTGAATCACAAAACATGGTTAAAATTACCATAACACTTAATAACCATTACCATCACTGTATAAATTAAATTAAGCGAGTGTAAATATATTATCCTGAACACTAACTACTTACTTAATTCTGTCTACTAAATTATTACCTAATAAGTACATATGGTAGCTTACTGTTTATAGCAGTGATAGCATTATGGTTTACTATTCAGCCTCTCCGTCAGGAAATTTTGCGCGAATTATGCAGACACTTCAAATTATTTGATGTTAGTGTTACTAAAGATTATCAAATATTTACTTCGATGAAAGAAAACATCTTGAGGAAACCTGCATACCTGTGGTTTTCCTGTGATGTTCCCAAAGTCGAATGCAATCTAGCGACCCATACTTGGGCTGTTGGTGAATTATGGCTGACCTCTGAGAGGAAAACCCCGGGCATGTGGGATTTATTTAGGCATGTTAATGTAACATTAAAGAATAATTGTATATTAAACCAAAAATAAAATCTTACACTAATATTTCGTAGGAAATATATGAAATCTTTTAAAATTTTAAATAGGATACAAATGAATCTTAATAACATCAATTATAACTACCTGTGTTTGTGGTTGTTGTGTGGCCAAAACGAAATCCAAAAAAAAAAAATAGGATCGATAATTATTTACAGTATAAACAGTTGCCTAATATTGAATAAATATTGAGAAAATTTCATGAATTTGAGACAGAGAGAGAGAGAGAAAGTAAGTTATATGGATTTTTTGTGAATACAAAAAATATATCAAACAGTAAAAAAATCACGTAAAAGGTACACTTCTCTCGAACAGACATTGCATAAATTTATACGAGGGTAACATTAAATTCTACACATTTTCTACGAAATGTATAACGCTATTATAGGCATAAATGTTCGTTAAATAGCCTCACTTAATACTAATTGATATAAAATATAATTGTTAAATGATTCTCTTTAGCAAAGTTACATTCAGCAATGAACTACACGATCATACTGAGTTCGGTTTACTTATTAAATGCCTGTGATCTAATGTTTTGATCTATACTGTGTTAAGTCCGGCCCGACTTACCTTGTCAGCATACTCGGACAAAATTGAAACAATATACTTTCGCTTTTTTAGTCTCCAAAATATGTTTTAGATATATATCTATATTTCAGGTTAACATTACGTTACGTTAAGATTAACAGTGTACAATTGTAATCCTCCAAGGAATTGTTGATTATTAATGATATATTTTTAAATATTAGTAACTATAGTTTTTACCAATTATTTGTTGTTGGTGATTTTTTGAGTTATTTTTCTGGCAGAAATGTTCCATATTTCTTAATGGAAAGTGAAATGAAGAATTCTTAATTCAACTCTCCTCTACCCCAATTTTACCCTAATTACCTCATAAAGTGGAATGAAAAATAAACTATATCGTGAGAATAAGAAGAAGATTGTTAGTGCCGGATAATAACAAAGGAAGTATAATGTTTATAATGAATTGAAAAAGGCAATAAAATTCAATTAAGAAATCTTTATGACTTATTAATATAATTATTGACTATTTTATAACATATGAATCTCTAATTGTAATCTTGTAAACATAAGTAATACATTTAAGAATGGTCTCTCTTCTAGGTGTCTTTAGCCTTGCATTTATATACGTAAGCTGAAGCCGCCTTGTCATCTTCGTCTAGGGTACACAACTTGTCAGTTCCGCAGTTACAGCTGAAATGTAAACATGTATAATCGTAGACATCCATATACTTAAATAACACATACCTACACACATCTCCAAAATATAACCTGATGCGATTCTTAAATATTAACCTTGTCAATGGTTTAGGTTACCTGCTCATTGGGGCCCGGGGGTGTGCAGAACAGGCCATCGCTTGAACAACGGACGACAAAATAAGAAAAGTAATTTAGTAAAATAGAACCCCAACATTGAGCTTTGTTACATGTTTCGAGCTATCTACAGCCATGTCGAAAATTATACGTGCTCTGCATCGTAAATTTTACTTGCAGGGCGCTTAACCAACTCCGTCTCAAGATTATAATTATTTCTTTGAGAGTTTGATCATCATACTAAATCTTAAATCTCGCATACCAAAATCACCGCTGATTATACCTTAATCAGGAGTTACATCCATTCACAAGCCAAAATGTTCTGCTTGTAGTACATCATGAACAACAGACGAGATGACGTCAAGACCATTCTGGTGAAGGTCGCTTGGCTCTGTATGATCCGGTTTCAGAATACACGTAACCGTAGCTACCACTCCTTCGAGAATAAACTATGACATGTTTTAACGTGATTTGGATAGCGTCGGAGAGTCAGCGTCAAGCACGTTCTCTAATTTCATCTAGCACGTTGGTGATGGTTCTGATTTTACTAAAGTCCTTTTTTCAGCATTGACCACCTGTTGCATGCTGACTATTACCACAAAAAACATCAATGTTAAGCGGGTACTTACAACGTGTTTTCCACTGTCATGAAGACGGCTTTCGTCACCGGTTTATAAATATCCCACGAACAGGGTGTCTGTGGTGCACATATCTCCCTTGTTGCTTCTCTTGCGAACTGTGAAATGGATTCAGAATTAGCATGTAACATCACTAACGTTGAAGCACGTGTAAGCATGTGACTTATTGCGAATGTGAATTGCATACATGCATACATGCATATATAAACAATATCAGCAACCACACTTTGTTCAGTCGCATTAGTGGTTCTGACAAGAATTTAAAATACCGGTCGAAGAATAAAAATGGACGTTCAGATATCCTATTCACACTGATTTATTATTATTAAGATAAATTATTTGACGAATCAGTACCCTTATCTATTTCGGGGAATTGGAGTACAAGAAATCATATAGGCAGCGGTGTTTGACCTATGGTGTAAAAAGGAATGAATATACTTATTAAAGATAAAGTTTGCTTCAGAGTGCATTTAATTATGTATAGAAAAAATTAAGGTACGAAAATAGATGTCGTAAATAAATCATCATTAATTCCGCTGCAATGATTTCGTCACTCCCGTTCTATTTGTTCACATCAAGGATGTAATAATCTAAACTTTTTTGAGTAGCACAAAAGAGACGCATCACTTCACTAGCTTGAATATTGTAAACTATAAATTATCGGTACGTTATCGTGACCCTATAAATCGTAATATCAAATCGATATCATTGCACCGTCAATGAGAAATATCTACTTGCTAAATGCTTGTAACATGAATATACGAGATATTGACGCAGTAGCTTGAACTTTGAATGATTACGATAGTATATTATCCGTGCTCGCCCTTTGCTTTGAGACACGCTTATCAGCTGAACTGCTTACTAAGGTCGATATAAAAAATCGTCCTGTCATTTTATCTGTAATATTACCGAGTAGTCTGAGTTCTGTAATATTGATTAATATCGAATTGTGCTGGAGGTTTGACCAGTTGTGTATGAAGAACAAGGTATTATTTATTGGTACTATTAAAAACATTTTCAAAGTCATCATCACCACCACCGCCTACCATCTACCACATCAATACCGCCACCAATATCGCCACTTCACCACGTAATTTCAAAAACTACGGCACGGGTTTGGATGCAGTTTTCCAATAGATTTACGTGGTAAACATTAAAAAATGTATATAAATATATATAACAATTGTTTCCGATGCTATTATTGTTTATAAATGCAAGGATTATATGTATTATATAATTAAGGAATACAAAAATCGCATTGAAATCACTTAGGTAACTATGTAATTTAAAAGAATTTGTTACGAATATTGATTTCAGTAATAACTTATCAAGACCAGACCACCCCGTTTCTCGACGAAGCGTTAAATAGGTAGATTAATTATATCAAAATATAACGTTATTTCATGGTTAATCTCATCATGGTTTATTAATTTTTCATTCCACATATGCAGTTTTATATAAAACTATCGAAAAATAATGTACGACAATCATAATCTAATCTAATATTATAAAGAGAGAGTAGGAATTTTGTGAATTTGTGTATAAAATATGCTGAAAGTAATAGCACCAATAACGGCACATATTTGAAATATTCTTTTATCATTTCAGTGGTACATTATTCCGGAAGTGTATATATATATTGTTTAACAAATAATAATTAATTATTTTATTCGAACCTAGTCGGGGCGGGCCGCTAGTAAGATATACATATACTTATTAACTTTCAAAGCGCTTATAAGCCTACAGCTTGTGTCAATTATAAGTCATAAGCCAACGACCGAGTTAAGCATCGTCATGCGTGACACTGGGATACGTATTGTTTTTACTTTGTGTTAATTTAACATTGTTGATAACGGACCACAGAACTGGTAAACAAACATACTAGGCACTTAAAGTATACCTCTACAGTATATATAAAATTAAGTTTTGTCTATTCACACTGGTCCGATTTCTAATAAAAGGAATGCAATTAATATCATTGTGTAATAACATTTTGTTTCCACTCACAATTGTCTTCCTCTTACTTTAGTGATTATTTAGGCAATCAATCAATCCGTCTGAATGATAATCATAATTTTAAACTATGTGGTTTTTTTATTTAGATATGGCCGTGTCCGTCAACACTATCGGTCGACCCACCAAATTTTTACCGATCCGATGAAAGACAGAACTTTCATAGGTTGAATGACGAATCTGTCTGTCTGTTATTCGCGGTTTTTCAGAAGTTGAATGGAATCCAACGTAAGAAAATATTCGGTTCAGAACATTGTACATTGTTCATAGTCGGTACAGAATAGACAGATTAAAAAAAGTTTTAAGCATTGTAATTCAATGGACTAGTGGTTTTTCCCCTTAATGAAATATAAATATTGGGATTTCCCCTATTCATAGAATATAATTCATAGTTCATAGGTAATTCTTGAGAGCCAGTACTTTCTTTCATACCTTCTTCTCATTTCCTGGAAGACAACGCACCAGTGATACCTTTGGTCTTGCTGATATCCGTGGGCGACGGTGACCACTTACCATCAGGCGGCTCGTCTGCTCGTTTGTCGGCTATTATCATTAAAAAAATCCCCGCTGATATAATCCCGCTAGAAAAGTCCCTATGTCGAGCAATTTAAAAATCAACAATAGTTAGTTTATAACATAGGGTGAATGAGTTTAGCATTGATTAAGAGATACGCAACATTAATTTGAAATAATGCCCTAAACTAAAAAGAACAAAAAAAATATTTGTTTAAAACTGAACTGAACTGTTTGTTTTATAAAATAATTTTCCAACCCTGCCCCTGAGCGCCCTTTGTCGGGACTGCGGGTAAGCTAGCGCATTCTTCCGCGGTCCCGACGGCGTTAGCTCATCTACAGAGCCCGTCTCTATATGGGTTGAATCTGGAGCTACTTCATAAACCTTACCCTACCTAACCTAAAACCTTGTTAAAGCTGTAAAACATAAAATGTTGGTTAGTTGAAAAATAAGTCAGTGGGACAAGTAAAAATATTTGTTGTTCTTTATTTGACGCTATCTTTGGAATATTCAGGTGGTATTTTAAAAAGGCGGAATAATTTATTAGAAGCCTTCTCATTTTCTTGTGCCTTAGTTATACAGTCAAAGGTTGGCTGTTGGTTGGAGTCAGAGGTTCCGTGGCCAAAAAAAGCTTTGACTTAACTTACAATTCGCCATAACTTATTAAATTAGCCTTCATAAACCCGTACGTAAACTAATTTTATTTTGTAAATTTAGAATCATAACAAAATTAGTACGCAATGCAGATGAAAGTCTATACATATAATAAAATAAAATTTTGAATAATCATATATATATCATTAATTCAACCCGAACGAAGTCCAAGGGGGCCGCTTTGTCGTATATATAATCACATAAATGAATTTCAGTTATGCAGGATATGAACTATCGAAAAAAGTAACCACTATTTCAGTTAAATGGTTGTATCAAAAATTTTCAACTAAATTAATCAATGGAGTAGTTTCCGCAACATGCGTTGATAGCGTTGACGAGTAGATGCCGTACGTGCAGTGCATGTACGGCGTACGTCCCGCCCTTGAGCGTATCCGGCAGAGGTGGCGCGGTGCGTCGTCATCGTCGCGCGACCCGCCAAATCCAAGCCACAGAATAAATAAAATAACTTCGCGTAACTCTACACTAGTCTTGTACTATGTAGTAGTACAGCAAAAACTGGTTTCAATTATAAAACTGCTTTAAAAGCGAAACAACAATTTTATTATTCTTGTCTATGCCGAAGTCAATATAATAAACAACATTTTATGAAACATATACATATTAAATTATTTTATGATTAAAACACAGTAAAGATATCAGTAAAGGACTATTGTCTGTTCATACAATAAGTTGACGATGAATTACTTTTTTCATTCATTAACCAAATTGTGAAAAAATATCTGAGAGATTATTTTAAGAAAGTGCCGCCGCAGGCTGCCCCTAAAACTTCATTGTTAATAAACGTTTGTGTATTCATAATGCTTGCTTGAGATCATAAGTGTTTATTCCTAGGTTGAGTGACGACATCACACATTCCGTAGTAAGTACCGAATTGGCGAATGAATGGCCATTTTCCAACTGTAAGTAGGTAGTATCACACAAGTACCTACTGTGTGTAAACAGGAAATCAATCCAAGCTACTACGTAGCGTCATGAATACGATGTTGCCCATGCGGTCGTTGACCACCATGTTTTTCTTTACATCTTAATTATCTTTGTGCCTACCTACTTGTAATGGTTTTTTCACTGATAAAGAAAACACGATAAAAAATGAATAAAATTAGTACAAAAAATAAGCAACTCACATATGAATATGTACATGTATAAGGAACGTTGCAATGTAGTATGTAAGTAAAAAATTTGCTACTGAAGCGTGTATAACTATAGCAATTATTGCACTAAAAACGTTTTTAACGTTTACACACATTAGAAGAACATTGTAATAATAGAATAAATAAACGTAGTCCAAAATGACACAAAATCTACTTTTGAAAAATCGTTTCTCGAACTCTCAATTGAAACGATACTACCAAAATATGAACTAAAACTCTAAATAAGACCCAGGCGTAGGCACGCATACTACTCAATATCAATTTCTGACGAGACATGAGTGCTTATATCCCGTTTTCGCTTCGCTTCGGACAACACAATTCTGACATATCTTTAGGTAGTCAAAATCAAGGTTTAGTTTATCAATAGGTTGTAGTTATTTACTAATTAGGTTGTGGCGGTTAGTTGTGTCATCTGAATATGGAAAAGCGTTTTATGAGCTATGTTTAAATTATAGACGCCAATAAAAATTGCCACATTGCCCAAAATTTTGTTTTAATTAGTAAGGATGTTTGCTTCTAAGTATTTCTTATTGTTATTATTAGGCATACAGAACAAAATAAATTAAAATACATAATATCATAGACAATGCCAAAATATATTACATATTTTGATAATTAACTTTTCAAAGATTTTTTCTTAAGTCTTAAAAATTGTCATGATTGCAATCAGCATGTTTATTTTTGGCCAAAATTACGCTTCAAGTTCAAGACGTTTAGTGCCTTAAACCTTAGCCTATTTGGACACAACTCTCTTAAAAGTGTGAATTTTATAAAAAACAAAAAAAATGCGAGTATCATATTCAGTCAAAAAATATTTAAACATATCTTCTCCGTAGATAAACTAAACTTATAGCATTGAATTCATAATAACATTTTTGCAATCGCTGGCTGGTATCATTTGCCTAGAAACAAATACATCCAAGATGTATTTATGAATTGAAGAAAAAAATTTGTTTTTTTTTGTAACTTTTTCATGTACGTAAGAAGTTTTTTCTAATCTACCATTACTCGCTATTACTTGCTGTAAATTGAACATATTATTACATTTTTATTAACTTTGTCTCTGAGTTGCGTATATACATTTTATCTACATTACACTTATTTATAGTTCAAAATACTGATTTAATGATACACCATATAGCACCATTAACAAAAATGGTTTGAAACAATGAGTTTTAGATACACTTATTATAAAAATAAAGTTGAGACATTCTTAATTGCTTAAAACTTAATCAACAACTTCTTTCTTTTTTTTCTAACAAGTCAAGTTAGCCTAAAAGACTCCGAAAAATAACTTCTTTAACGAGCAATAATCAAAATGGCGGGAAAAAAAACATGGTCTCTAAAATATTGATTCGTCAAGCTGCCCCTTTTTTATATTGTCTGTATCAAAATTTCATACCGACATGAAAGACTTTAGTCAAATTACGTCAACGTTGGGTAGGTCGGCTATTATTCTAATGATATTTTGATTGTTGATATTTTAATTTCTAGATTGCCCAACACACCATACTTATATTTTTGGACCAGTTTCTTGTTCTGATGTCTTATCATTGATCAATAATAATAATATGTAAAATACTTAGTAAACCTTTGGACTAAGTAGGGAATTCTTTTGTATATAGTTCCCGTAATTTTTTTTCTATTAACAGTCAGGTAGCGGAAACGTACACGTATGACATCTTAAAATATTTAGTTTTTATAAAAATTATATGAACAACGTTAATAATCAGCAACACATCACAAACAATTCTAATAATAAGAAATCTGTATAATTACTAGTTACGTATATAAAATTCAATTGTTTCACTTTATTCACTTTTCAGATTTCATGAACCACTTGTAAATTTAAAATTTTGTTGAACCACTCACCCTGTGATTGGGTACCATGGCGAAGGTGCACACACACAGGACGGCCAAGATCAACAGCGTTCGTTTCATGCTCATCCCCGAACGATAATTAAAGCAACTTGTAAATAAACTAATATTTCGAACAGCGGGCAGCGCGCGCGGTGACGGTGACTAACAGAGTGTCGGCAGTGAGCGAGGGCTCGGATATTATATCCAAGCTGAAGACGATCTCAAGTACCATATTTACAAATAAATTTACGATAACTATTTACCACGCCACTACTACGAGCTACGCCCTGATAATGGGTAAGTTATCGCGTTATGTGATTCGATTGACATGAATGAACGCACGCGGTCAATCCATAAACATTGATGTTTTTGTTATTGTACGCGCAACTAAGCGATTACTAATTATTACAATTTGTTGCAATCTTCATTCAGTAAGGATCGCTATACTACAGACCACGTATATAATTAAGATTATCGACATGGAACAAGTACAAAAAAATTTAAATCGTAAAACTCGGAAAGGTCAGTTGATGTCGTACCGGGCGTACTACCTATTATTATTTATTCTAGAGCTGTATCATTCTCACATAAACACTTGGTTAGTGTATTGCTCAAAATATTTATATTTACAAAGAAAATTTATAATCTTGGCTTTAAGTAAATCTGGTAAAATTATGGTTTTGTAATGCCCTCCTTATATTTTTACATAACTAATATTACATGGAGAATAATATTATAAAATTTACATTAAGTTTATATAAACTAATAAATTAAAAGCTAATTTCGAACATTAAGGAATACCTTAATATTTTGAAAATATATTATGAACGTAATTCACGGGGGAATGCCCGCCTTCTGAATGTCACGGCCCAGTGGACACCGTATTTATGACGTCGTTCGAGTTCTAGTTGCATCATCCATCTATAAGAAGCATCTGTGAATCAAATAAAATGTGCTTGTTGTTTTTCAATCTTTTAAAATTGAGCTTATAGTGACAATCTACAACCTAGATGAGCTAAGTTTAATAAATACCAATATATAAATAAAATTAAATATTTTAGTTTTTCATATTTTTTAATATAAGAAAGAAACTACCTACAATTACATACATGAGAAATAAGTAAAAACCTGGTACAGGGTTGAAACAACGGTAAAACACCCAAATACTAGAACGTTTATACACTCAAGTACCGAAATAACGTACTTCAACTTGTTTCATATATTATTGTTCCCTAAAAATATATTTATACTGTTCCTACCTTAATTTTGACAACCTTGAATAACATTAATTCCTTAATCTTTTGAATTTCAATTGTTAAACATCATATTTATGCGACGTTACGTACTTCCATCCTCTCGTGTATTCATTTCATAAATATTAGTGAAGTTTTAAATGGATCTGATTGTATTAATTTGTTATCAAACGGTGATTCACTTCTCGTCGGGAAGCATTTCGACATCCAATGACGATAGCTTATGTTATTACGTTGTAATAACGCGTACTTACTCAATAAGATAATAGTTCCTAGTAAAATTAAAATTGAATGTGGGTTTCACGCATTTTCACTGTAGAACACAGGAGAAAAGAAGTTTTTTTACACCGTTTGACAGTTTTTAAAGATATAATTATCTTCAAATGTGCTATGGAAATGTTAGAATATAGTCTATTAACCGCCCTCGCTTCGCTTCGGAAAACTTACGTCATACGTTTACAAATAGCACCTTTATTCGAAACTAATATTGTAATTATTACTAGATGTTTAATTAAGTTTATGTTTACCGCATTGTATTGTTTTAGGGTCGGGTGTTTCTTCTTGTATGAATTATAAATAAATTCATTTAGAGCAATACCTGCAGAAAAACAGTGAAAACTGTGTTTACTAATATCCTAACAGCATTATGTTCCATATTAACTTTTATTTACCATTCCGCGGGAACAGGTCTAGTTCTCGGGATAGAAACTTCCTATATTTTGACTTACATTATACAGATATATAATTTTCGAATATACCAAGACTTATCTAAATTTGTTCAATGGTTATTCTTTAGTCTATCTATGTTAAAACTTACATTTTTTTTTTTAAATAAAACTCGAATATTTTTATGTATTCATAGTAGCACCAGTAATATGTAACAAGTGAGTTCAACATTTCCATCTTGGCCGGCAACGCGTTCAATAGTAAAGAAAAGACGATACCAAAAACAATAAAATTACTGTCAACATATAACAATCAATACCATCATACTGAGGTAGCGTGGTGTATTACGCTGGACACATGTTTATTCCTCATATTCATTTCTTACTTAGTTAATATATTATCTATATATCAATACGTAAAGAGAAAAATGCATCCTTTTTCTCCTCTGTTTGTCAATCGATTATCTGTATTATTTTTTGATAGCTATGACGGATTTTAGTGTTTTAATGATCATAGTTGAATTTTGACCACTAGGCGAACACTACTAGAACTACATTTCATTAATGATGGTTCAGTGTATGTCCACATTGAATACACGAAGATAACTACGTGACGGTTCTCGAATCTCATAAAATATCATTAATAAAGCCGGGTGAAACTATTTGAATGGTAAACGCGACATTATTTTACCACCACTACATTTACGATAGTAATTGCTTGAACTGTTAATTAAGATAAATAATTACTTCGCATTTTTAAATTCTGATTGTTTTTTTATGTATTTATAATATATTTAACCCGTATAAAAAGATTCAAACAAAATAATATACATGTCACGAATGAATTTTCAAAGAAAACATGCGTGTGTCACATGCAACTATTAAAAATGTGTAGGCGCTTGACGTAATTAGATGAACTCGTTCTGTCTTCTGAAATTTATCTACGCATCGAAGAGTAACAATAGCTTTACAATATCTAAACATATTTTGTCATTCATCCATCGTCAGAACCTAAAAACTATTGGATAAATATGGATGTTTTAAAATATTTATTTCAGGAACACTTGCCGATGTTTGTGCCAGCTAAGGCTGCCAAATTTTTTTAAGGAAATAATGTATATTTTAAATTTTGGAAATGGGGAATAAAAATACAATAATGTGATATTCGGTTTGTTATGCAGATATACAAAAGAATCTCTTGGTTTTATATTGTACTTCTTTTGCCACCAGACTTTCAACTTCGACGTTGCAATAAAGTATTTTTACGTTCTTTATTACTATTAAAAGTTAAACCACAGAAGTTTAAAATGGCATAAGCTTTTTGATTTTAAAATACTACGGATGCGTGCGCAACTGTGTATTCTAAATTCAGATTTATCTTTCCGAAACCTTACCTGACCTTTCTAAAACAAATGTATGATGATTTTGAATTTTATACCTATACTTCGTTCAAATTGGATATGGAAACTTTGTAAACAAGGTGTTGCCTGGCAACCACAAACAAACAGGTGCATGAAACTTTTGGTTCTA
>DWPT01001617.1:0-18165 GCA_018251895.1 Agathymus mariae mariae
GGTACGCGTGCCTTTCAAAATACGTGATAAATAGAAGTTATCGTAATGTTGACACAATTTGATAACACTATGTTAATTTACCAAGTGTGTTATTCAGCTGTAAAGTGACTGCTTTAATCGACTTTGTGTCGATGAGAATAATGGGACCAGTAACAAAAGCGGTGTCCTCCCGCAAGGGTATCATTAAATTTTTGGATGTAAAAGGCTATTTCTTTCTCTTTCTCCGTAATAAATGTGTATACAAACAAAGGTTAGCTTGTTAATGTAAATGGTTGTCTATCATCGCCACTTAACACCAAGAGAACTGCATGCCGGTCAATAAATAAACTAGTTGGTGTCATTACTCTGGACAGTCTCGACGAGCAACTGTCTTGTCAAATTTTCTTGAATATTTAAATCTGAACTCTAGTTATGTGATATGTATAGACTTTGTTTTAATTGTGTGGTACCCTTAAACATTATGGGTTTTTTCCAATCGTATATCATATTTTGAACTTACTCGCCGACGGTAAGATAGATGCATTAACGAAATTGTCCCCGAGTTAAAATTTTGAGCGCGGCTAGCAGCCCCATCGGCGGGGCTCCTATTAAATTTATTGGTTGTAAAACGAGGAGCTAATTTAGAGCTACATTTTATTGTGTTAACTTAACTACTTTACAGGCGAGAGTGGCGCCACGGGGGTGACACGGCGAATTGTATGTGTTAAGAAAATGATGCTTAGGGCAGCCACGCACGAGTTACCGGGAAGACGACAAGATAGAATTACAGTTTGAAAGGAGTTCCTAAGGTTGACGTATTAAGACGTTAATATTATTATTGGTATTATTATCTATCCGCGAAGTCTGCCTGGCTAGTTCCGACTGGGGGCTTGAGAGCCAGTACTTTCTTTCGTACCTTCTCATTTCCTGACCCACAATGCGTCGGTGATACCCTTGGTCTTGCTGATGTCCATGGCCGACGATGATCACTTACCATCAGGTGGCTCATCTGCTCGTTTGTCGGATATTACAATAAAAAAAAGGCATGAGATATTTCTAATGAAACTTGATGGCACTGTATTCTTCGATGATATATACAATGTGATGATAATTTCCATGTTGGTAATGGTACCATGGGTACCATCACTAATGGTACATACATAGATTGTAAGCCTGGTGTTGTGGATGTTCGTAGGCGGTGGCCATTTACCATCGGGTTACCCGTCAGTATATTTGTAAGTTATTGTCATAAAAAATGTGTAATGCGTACAGGTATACAAAGTATACTGCTTAAAGAAATAACTGTTAAGAGTTTTATTGAAGCTCTCTTACGAATGACCTAACTCACATTTAAATTCAAATTCAAAATCATTTAGGTATTCTATCAATATTTGTCACGCGTTATGCACGTTACTTTTTGCTTCTATTACCGTTTCAAAAATATGCTTTTAACATCGAGGAGAAGAAACGACGAAAGAAACTCCTCAGCATATTTTTTAAAACATCAATTACCATGTAAGTTTAAACCTGCGCGGATCTGATTGCGACGCAATTATTTTCAGGCATCCTTGTCATTAAAATATTAACCTATAACATAATACCTTTTAGGTATGAGCTGTGCTTTAACGCGTCGCTTAAAGTTCCAATGGGTAACTCACGTATCAACTTTGGAATCTTATTGCAGAAAAGAACTTCAAGCTCCATACAAGAACGCTGAACCTTTTGAAGGCGATATGATGACGTAACCGAAATTTTGCCTATTTCTTGTTTTACGATTGCATGTATCACTTTTCTGCTTGAAAATATTTTTTTTATAGTAATACACTTTAAATGTTGAGTGGCTATGGTGAGTACAAATATTTATAATAGTAGTTCAGGTTTGCTACACAGATCATTGAAAGAGAGTAATTTTTTTTATATTGAAGCAGTCAAACGTCCTTACTTCGCTTTGAAAAATTTCGCGGGAATATATCAATTTTCTGGGATGCAAAATATCCTTGATTTTGAAACATAAGTTCCAAATAAGCCAAGAATAACCTCAAACTGTGTAGTGACTTTAGTGTACAGATATACATAAACACAGACTGATATACATATAATCATTCTTAAAACCAACATAGCAAAAGATAACAACGCGTACCTATGTAATTCCATTTTCAATAAAGTTTGGCAAATAAAATTAGTTGGAAAGATTCGACCAATTTTATTATAAGTATAAATATTTTTGTACTGTATTGACCTAGTTCTATGAATAAATTGTTATTATATTTCAAGTTAGTTACAAATGTACTAACATCTACGTAATTGCAAATAATAATATCTACCTGAATATTTTCTCGTGTTGATTTATTTTGATCTCATGGAAGAATGGATGGAATTTATATTACAACACGCCAGATCGTATGTAGCAACCCTAAAGCGTGCGTGTCAAACAACCGAAAGGAAACGTTATTGCAGTGTAATAAGGATTATTTAGTTATGTAATAAACGTGAATGAGAATTGATATTAGCAGAGTGCCGATGTAAACTTTATTAGTCACACTTGCGCTATAAAACAACGGGGCGTGTTTGTATTTTTACAGCTCCTTGTAATCTATTTGATTACAGACCAGAAGAGATGGAGTAGAGAAAATTCAGAATGTCGTCAAGCTTCCACGGTCACAAAGTCGAAACGAAGTCCGAAAACAATACAATAATGTTCCACATTTAAGCTTGTTTGTGTTGCGGGGAGTGTGAACATGAATGATCCAACAAAAAACATTTAAGTGTCACAAATGTTAGGCTCTGTCAGGTATAGTAGTCTGAGCTCCTCACTTGGCAGGTAGGATCATAAGTCACCAACTAGAGAATCATTAAGTTGTTATCATTAAATTGTTATATTACTTTTAGTTTTGTCGTATGTCGGCTTTGGAGTCCGTTAAACGTTCTTTAATAAACAAAATTAATAGGTTTGACAAACAGTAAAAGTTAATTACATTTTTATTTCTATAAATATAGATATATATTTTTCGTCTAAGTTATTATTTTTCGAGCCTTCATTTCTTTACCACCTTCAGCTATGCTCTCAAATGTGTTTATCTACTTCAGCTGCTGTCGAATTGTTTGTCTTTGTTTGTCTATGATGGCTGTTTTCGAACGAACTCGATTGCATAGGGGGTTTAGTGTAAAATGTTTCTGTTCGAATTGCTTCTGGAGGATCATTCTGCGTAGTCAATAGAGGTTGTATTTACTATTTGTTCTTTCCGGTTTTAGCGTAATTGTTTCTAGAGTGACAATTCAGAGGGAATCTATCGTCGTTATTGGGTGTTAAATTGAATTTTTATTACGTAGAACGTAAAAGCAATAGAATTGTATCTTACATGTAAACAAATTGTCAAACGGACAGACGGATTGCATGGTTATAGTGGACGCACCAACATATCGTTGACTGAGAAAAAAGGAGAGAAATAAATAGCTTGTCATCTCTCTCTACAACAATGCAAGTGAAACGCTTTAAAATAGTCCACGGTTCATTAAAACAGGTAGTCACTTGCGATTTTTAAGTCAACAAATTCACAAATCTCATGGCTTAAGTTGACAGTTACCTTTATTGTGGTCCAGCCAGTTAAACCCTCATAACTTAGGATCCATATTAGGATAAAATCTTTTTGCTTGTACAATCACTTCCTTTATCGCCATCGCAAATGGCTTTAGTGATTGCAACTGCTATTTTTCGCAATCGCAATACAATTTTTTTCTATTTAATACACACACTTTTCTAGTTCTAATATCCTGGTTAACCTATCGAATTGAATATAATACAGGAAATAGAATTAGCCAAATAATATGTCCCCATACTAAAATTCTATCAATACAATAAATAGAACTATGTAAATTAGGGTTGTGATTCCCGCATGATCAAGTTTTTAGTATAAAAGCAAAGAGACAGACAGAGTGAGGGTAATATTTTATAAAGATATAATTAAATATGATTTCATGATAATTATAATTTACAATGACGTTTATTGAGCTAAACTGTTTAATATATTTCCGATTTACAACTGCATAGTGTAATTCTTTCTAATACATCTTTGTAGTGGATGTTTATAAATTCTTAAGGCACTGGAAGACATACAACATTCGTTGTACTGTACAGGTTACCGGAGCCATCGATCGGTGGAGTCCTTACACTCGGCTAGAGAGTCCTCGTGGACACTTCACGTAGAAAAGTGTGTGGTCATGCTTTTGTCTTAAGATATTCTTAGCTACGTCGGCCGAGACTGCGACATTTTTTTTTACCAAGTGGATTGAAAGGATTTAAAGGATGTAGATTTTAGATGCTGGGTTAGATTTCCTCCTTTGAATATTACGTGGATTCTAAAATATACAGTGTGTTATATGTTATATATTATTATGTATTTGGTGTTATTAACAATTTATTTTGTTATTGGTTCTCGGTAATCATAGTACTTAGAGAATTACGAGACTAGCTAAGAAACTTCAATAAAATAGTCGCACTGTCTCTGTAGAATGATAGTCATATATTGAGAAGGATTTCTGAACAAATATACAATTTAGCAGCCGGCCTACTAGATAGCAAATAGTTATGACAATCCATAGATATTCATCACACCAGGACATTGATGCTTTGGCGGCCGAAAGGAAGGGTCGATCCTATTTGTTAACCGGTTCTTTAACATTACAGACGTGTAAGGTACAACGTTTCAAGCTTGATTTTGAAAAGCGGTGGTTGGTTGGTAGCTACCCACGTAAAAAAATATGTCCTGGTAATAAATGTGTACACGTGTAAAGAAAGAAACTGTTTTAGGTTATCAAACACGTTATTAGTAGTGAACATGTCGCTGTTAAGCAGTGAACGTCATCTTACGTTTTGTCGGGCTCTACACCGTCTTGTAGCGCTAAGAGACTTGTGGTAAGGAACTTAATATATACGTATTAAGAATCTCAGTAAATAATAAAATATCATACGGTAATATTTATAATGCGATGTGTGTTTAAATTTAGGTATAGTAATCGTTCAATTTCCGAGAATGTGTTAATTACATCGTTGGAAACGGCGAAGGTGTATATATAAAATAAAGTAGTTATACTGTATTATATTTTTTTCATTTTCTTTTTACAAATCGTCCACAGTGTATAATTAAACAACCTAGATTGAGACCTAAGAGATTCTGTGTAAATATTTTTTTAACAAAATATTACGTACACCACCACCCGCCCGCACAATCGTGTTTTTACTCCATCGCCGTAGTCTAGTCTGTGTAATTTGCTAATTTACAAAATTCTCTTTTGGTTAAAAATTCTCTCTGCTTGTCTGATGGACGTACCGGGTATCAAGTAAGATAAGCCCAAACTTGTTAAAGGGTCTTTGCGACTTAATAAATTTTGTTTTGAAATAATAAAATTTTATTTAGTATTGTATATTAGCCCAAATATTGATGGTAAGAATTTTAAATTTCATATTGAATATAATATATTACAACATACAAACAAGTAAAACAATAGTGGCTGTGATATTCACGATTTTTTCCACTCTCACCAGCACCCAAGGTTGAGTGATACAGAGTACCATTAGGCAATGACCTCGACCATTGTATCCCATTTATATAAGGTTTATACAATAAGGTATAAACCATTATTCGGAAGAATATTGAAAGTGTTTTAGTGCTTGTTGACAACGATTGGAATCCGAGTTTGTGTCAAATTATTGCTGTGACCTGATTACCCGACAGCAATTTAAGGTCGGAAATAGGCAACATATAAAGAGACAACGTTGTAAACATGCCCAATAACAATTTAATGGGCGATCTTATCACTATCCTCTCCAAAAAACTTTGAAGCATAGCTTCGAAGGATAGGTAGTTATAAAATAATAAAGTTTTATTCCAACAATTACTTGTTCGAATAAAACGAAACGAACTATCTAAATGATAAAGATAATATATATGAATATATATTACATATTATGTATTATTTGGTATTGCAATAGATATTTGCGATACAAGGAGAACCCTATTCATCCTTGAATCGAAGACTCGTGCAACCTGCTTAATTTATTTGACGTGAAATAGTAATGCAGAATGCACTTTTTCCGTATTCGTTACCAACATTTTATCTTAGCGAGTGTAAATTGTCAGCTTTTTATTACATAAAACTCGTGTGTGGTTTGTTTACCCAAGTAAACCCGCTCGCCTCTAGTGTACAGTGCCAGTTGTGTACAACGCGAGCCAGAACAAATGACGTAGCAAGAACACGTTGCATGTTGAATTGATGACCGCATGCTTTTTGTAATGTGAGGCGACATGCATGCGCCACTTTATGTAATGCTTAGGACATTGCAAACGCGCCTTGTGCGACTATTTCTGCTGTTTAATGGAACGCATTATTATAAGAACGAGGGAAAAAGTTTAATCTATGCAAAGTTATTCTACGACTTGTTAGGTCGCTAAATATACTGAAGCCTGTCTTGATTGCTTGTCTTCCTAGTGACACCTATTTAATTTATTTATCCTTCATTGCACAACATTAAAAAGGGCTGTATTGTCTAGCAGTCAGTCTTGATTTATCTCCGGTATAAGCTTGTACAGGGACTCTTCGTTTCGCAGGGAGAGTCATTACTAGCATGCAGTTCTTCTGGTAGATATTTAGTGGCTACTGATTCTGTAGCCAATAACTATGTACACAATGTTTGCTGATCCAATAATAAGCTTGATAGTGTACCTGCTAACCGAGCAAAGCGTTTAAAAATATTGAAAACTGTCTAGAACTGGAAACGTGACAGCCTCGCGTTAAATTTCAATTTTAATGAAATGATAGCAAACGGAGAAAGTCTATTTTGGTATGATAAAAAAATATTTTAATATATATTTTTACAAGCTTATTTTTATTTAATAATATTTGATCGATCGAATCAATCAAACATGGTATCGAATAATACATAATTAAATGTAAGATTTTGAAATAAGGCCTTTTCTCTAAAAATACATCATATATATTATTTACAGCTATAAATCGCGACTTAGATCACATATCAAAGATGTGTGGTCATCATTTAGTATTCTAATCATTGCTGGCTGTGCTATATTATTCTGCGAAGATGTATTTCGCTATAAGCTGACTACAGCGTTAGCGACAAATAGCGCGTATGATCAGCGGCACGTGGTAAGCACGTGATTTGTTAACGTAATGTTAAACTTGCGAGGTTTGTATACATAGCTTGTAACTGTTGCGTCGCGTTTTTAAATACTATATACAGTGGTATGACATTACTTTTTATTTATAGCTCTATGTTATGATATGGAAACCAATATGTATATATAAATATTATAGATAAAGAATGCGAATTTTCTGAGTTTGGGTATATACGGAAGGTAATCTCCGGAAATACGGCACGTATTTGAAAAATTCTTTTACCATTTGAAAGGTAGCTTCTTCCGGGTGGACAAAGGCAACTGTATATGTATAATAATGAATTGTTGAACCCATTCATAACAAAAGTCGTATAAGACATAAGGCAATAGTAAATGACTATTGTAATGGATGATACGTTAAATCTAAAGAAATAGTCAAGACTATTAATAAGATGCTAAGTAGTTATATAAAATTTTATAAATAAAAAGTAAGGTTTACAGGATCCGGATAACCACTATTATTAGATAACATTTATTTTGTCCAACAGCGGACAGTAGAATTAATTTGTATTGGAGTTTCTTTCGTCAAAAACATGTGATTGAAATTACTCTTAAATTAATGTTATACGCGTACCAATTAATGTGCCTCTAGTTTTACCGATTCTAAAACTTTATATCCCACTGTGTGATATAAACTTTTTAATTAATAAGTTATTATAAATCTTTATACGGATGAAATACCATCTTCATTAACACGTTCAACAAAGTGAAAGCTTTTTTAGTTGGACCTAAGAACCTAATCTTGGACATTAATATAACGTAAATTATCAGATAAGTAATATATAGATTGTTTCATTGTTATCGAGACTAGGAAGCTTAGGAAAAACTACATATAAAAGTAACACACGGTCTGCAACCCATACATACATACAATGAACATTTATTTGTCACATAAATGTTTGCCCCGGCCGGGAATTGAAACCGGGACCCCTCGGTCGGCAGGCAGGGTACACAATAAAATTGTATCTTGACGTTAAGGATATATGAGAAAATCTGTTACAAGAGGCTACATTATTTAAGCATTATTTAGCCATATCAGGCAGTAGAACCAAAAAAAATTTTACAAGTATTTTTGTCTGATTGGCTGTGCGTTTCTGCGCGCTTATCTTAAAAATGGATTAGCAGATTTCGTTATGGTTTCCACTAGTAACATACATTGCTATAAGCCTTACTTAATATTTAAAATTAACTTCGTTCCAATCCGTCCATAAATAAAAAAATATAAATAAAGAATACATATATATATATCTAATTTACGGTACGATTAAAACGTAGTTTCTGAAGCGAAGCGAAGGCGGTTTGCTAGTCTTATATAAGTGTGTTATATGAAAGTGAAAATCTCTGGGAAAACTGTTCCTTAATAAGTTAAGGTTTTATCACTTGACAAAACTGTTAATCTTATTTTTTTAAGTTTCTATAATTTTTTTTTTCATTCACCATCAATTCACCGTAATGTGAATTGAAAGTATATCTTATGAAATTTTTTTAGATATCATAATTGTACCATCGCTTCAATTCACCACTTGCACCTTCCGAAGTTACACTTAGTAACCGACTTATTACAGTCCATTTGGCCAGCAACGTAATTAAAATGCGAGGAAATCAAATAGGGGTGTAACACCACAAGTGCTGGATAGGTGCCTACGTGCTTTAGACGGTTTATCGGTCGTCACGACTCGTCGTTGTTAGTAACATCAGAGACCATTGTTAGGTTCAAGCTGGTCTTTAGACCATAGCTCGTTAAAGTTTACTCAGCTACTAGTTTATTCAAATACAACTCTCCTGAGTATTTGTTATTATTTTGACTAATGTTACGGTTTCTACATCAGACACTAATAATTTACAGATATAAGTTATTGCACACGCACATGTATTTCTCGAAGTTAAATACCTATTTAAATTAGTAGGTAAGTAGCAAATTGTAAGAAACAATAGTGTTTAGCTCACAAGTGGTTGTACCCGGGACAAACCTAATAACGGTTTTTATGGGTATTATGTAAACCGATGTATTTGTTTGTATTTGTTTTTATTACATGAAAAAAATTGTAATAATTATCACTAAAGCAATGTAAGAAAACCTATATCTCGAAACTATGTTTGGAAATTGCTATTGTTACTTTCTCCTTGGTTTCTTATAGTGTATGAAGTTTTGACAACTTGCACTTGGCCTGCGTGGTTGAATATGAGTCGTCTCACTCGGGGAAGAGACAAGATCAGCAGAGGGACAACATTTTTTTTTTTATGATTTGGTTATTAATTGGAAGTAAGAATACATCCATAACTAAATGCCATATTAAAACTGTTTCTAGCATCTCTCCAATAAAGTTTTAAGTTAATAGCTACATAATTTTTTTCTTTTTAATATTAATTTCTATTACCTGTCACTGAACAGATTGAGGTTATTTTAGTTCGACTATAAATTACTTATAAGTCATGCACAAGCTTTTGACAAATTTCCAGAATTACTTCATAGGTTTAATTTTCATCGAGCAATCAGACTACATTAAATTCTTCTAGTTAGCAGGAAGTCCTTTAAAATTGATGCTACGGTATATGGCCTAGGATGAAGTAGGGTGGTACTAGCAATAGTGTAATTTTTCAAAATAGTATGTTTTCCAGATATATGGTTCTTTAACTCTACGTGAAGCTGGACTTTGGCTCATATGCATTTGTGTAGCGACGTATAAAACTGTCGTTTTGTATCATAATATAATCACATACACATCAGACAAAACATACTTCAAAGTCGTTTCTTATTTATTTAATCTTTATTAAAAGTAAATACAATAGGGTGTAAGCGACGCGCTTAATGGTTATTAGCTTGTCGACTGTATAAACATTAAGCTAAATATAACTATCAGGTAAACGAGTTATTAGCGGAGTTTTCTCTGACATATATATGCCAGAAAAGTATTTGTGCCCCGGTCTTATTACAATGTGATGTAATTTTGTACAAGCTATTTTGTCATCATTTCTCCAACAAATATTTCTAAGGCTTATATATATTTTTTATTTTTGCAATACTAGCTGTCTTCGTTATAAAAGATTATAGATCAGATAAGTTTGACAACCGCTGATCTCGACCGTTACTTGAAAACACGCCACAGTTTAACACGTGCTACCAACCATTGACTCTAGTGATAGGCAATCGACACATTTTGTAAGGCAGCCCGCGCTCGCTAACTGTCCGCGTACTAGCAGAATGATAATCACTGACCTATGTGATATGAATAACGAAGCTTTACAGAGCTGATCGTCGTGTGTGGTGCGATAAAAATATTGATAATAATTTGGTATGTTAACTCGTAAAAAATTCACAGATTTCGTACCTCACACGACCATCGAGCACATTGGAAATTAATCTATAGAATTCGAAAACATTAAAAAATGAAATGTGAAAAATGTCGTTCTGACTTTTTTTAAAAAGGTTAGGCTACAGGGCAAACTCTTAACCCGATCGTACATATTTGTTTTAGGCTCAAATTGTAACTGACAAAATTTTTTTGATATCATATCTTCACAACTTTTCGTGAAATCGGAGCGAACGAAAATACATTTCCATTGTCAAAAGTGAAACTCTAACAAGCACTTGTCGCTTTATAAGGGACCCCAGACATTAATAAAGCTAACGTGTAACAATATAAATCAATAAAGAATTTTTGAATACTGACTTTGAAGACTGTGAATTAATAGTGCCGTGAATCTTTATATTATACAACGCAATGCCACGATCTATTTTCCATTTGTTATTCCCCGTTGATCTCTTGCTGGGAGAAATCAAGCTAAAATGTTTATAGATAATCAGTAACAATATTATTAATGGACAGATTAAATACTGTACGGCAAACCCATTGTTTGTCTAAACGCGATAACCATACACACTACGGATTTTCATGTGGTTTTTAACAATAAATAGAGTGATTCAGGAGGAATGTTTAAGGCTCTAGGGTAAAAATGTGTGGCTTTTCGTCATGAAACGGAGTACTTTGTCGACAACCTTTACACAGTAACACAATAGAACTTTTATTTATGCTAGATGACCTTATATTTGCATAAACCATATTTGTTATCAGCGGGAAATCTTAGAAAGATACACGGCCCTTCAGGTCTAGGGTATATTGGATATTAAAGTAGCGTCAAGCTAACTACCTTGCGGGGGTCCCGAAGTGACCATCGAGTCAGGAGCCCCGAATTTGAGCGCTTAGTAGCTCGATACGTTTACGGATCCTAGAAATCCTATGAAAAATTGTCTCTAAAAACAAATTATGTGTGCGATACATATGTGTATCAATTTCAGAAATCACACAATCACTGATAGAGTCACCTACGATTATGAGACATAACATATCAGTATCGGTAACAAACAGATTAATACCCAAATGGTCTAATCCTATTTGCGGTAAGGACATTCCTTTGATTAGAATAAGGAGGCCAATCCGATTTCCAATGTACTTAATTTCTAAAGTTCCTGACGGTAACGAGAGGCTTCACGTAATTCTGGGTATATCGCACGCCAGAATCTATCGAACAGTACAACTAAATTTCGGAGTGAGTCTTCTGTTGGCTTAACTCTATCGATTGGAATTATAATAGAACTCCATTTCATTTATTACGTGTATGCTGTAAAGTCACATTTATTTAAGTACTAGCAAACTGCCCTCGCTTCGCTTCGGGAAAACTACGCCTTACGCCAAGAAATAGTACCCGCATTATTATAAATTAATTTATAACTGTTTTATGTATGGACGGATTGCAATGAAACAAACTTTAAGTATTGAGTGATGCTCACTGCAATATATTAGTAAAAACCAGAACAAAATCGGTAAGGCCGTTTCTGAGATTAGCGTGAACAAAACGCATAGACAAACAGAGAAAAATTATAACAATTATTTTTTTGTATTCTATTGCGTTAATTAGGGCCCCTAATAATATTTTTTCTCATATATCGTTCATGTACAGAAAGCGATCAGTTAGAATTTTATTACATGTATAAATAAAATACATTAGATGCTAATATACATATTCTACTAATATTATAAAGAGAGAGTAGTGCGAAGTATGCGAGTATGCTGCAGATAATCTTTGGAACCACGGCACCTGTTTGAATAATTCTTTAACTATTTGAAAGGTAATTTTTTTAACCCAAACGACGTCTTAATTTTCGCCAGGGGATTTTGACAGAGTACAAACTTCATACATTTCGATTTGGCCATTCATTGCCTTCAGCGTTTGAACAGCGTAATCAATAAACTTTATCTACCCTTATTTGTGAAGAATTACATTGTGCTGCTAATGAGTTGTTATATCCACAAACAGAAACGGTACGTAAGTCCAACGTTCAATGATTTAACAAGATACAAAACGTTTACAAGCCCATCGACGGCTGCTCATGCTGAGCGCTGAATGCTAGATGCGAATTTGTCTCGTCTAATTGGCGCTATTCGGGCTCTTTATGGGACTGCAGGAAAATTGCAATGCTCGTAGAGAGCGATGGCTCTCAACTCCACTCGGAACGGTCGCGCGGCGCCAATTGCCCTAGACTTGATTAAATTGAACAACATAACCTCTTGTCTCCAACCGAATTACGAACAGGACGCCCATATTTTTCTATTAAATAAATAGAAAATTGTTCGCGTCGCGTTTTAAACGGGATGCTCTTCTTTAGGAGCAATACTATCAAATGAATGTACCTACTGGAAATGTACGTTACACAACAGTGTAGTTTTGCTATTGTATTGTCTAGTAGATTTGCAATTAAACCTCTAGTGTGTGTTCGGATACTACGCAAACCTCTAGTCTATAGAAATCATTTGCGTATTGGACATTTAACATGTTAAGTTTGTTACCCTTCGCGTAGATAATTTAATTTAACCGATTCTTAACTTTACCCGCATCATTATGAAGGAGAACCCAAGACCAGTAGTAAGTCAACTACGGAGTAGTGACAATTTAACCGCTTTCGACAATAATATGGTTGTACAATAATGAACTGAAATAATAAAATACTTTATTATAACAAAGATCACCACCGACGGGTTTAATTCTAACTTCGCGTTTTCTTCCAACAAGCGTTCGGAAACGAAATGCGAGTATGTAATTTATTAAATTAATGTTTACGTAAGTATCTTCAATTATAATATATAAGTCCGATATGCCTCTGACATCAGAAGAAACATGGTTAATAGTTTATTAGTTACTATTATAATTGGATCAAATTAATTATTATCTTATTTACTGGGATGGACATCATTGTTGGTCTCACGGTCAGACATTTTTGCGAGCGGATAGTTGGTAATTCAATTAGAATAACATTTCCACAAGAATTACAAATTAACTCGTGCAACAGTTACTAGCAGAGAGGTACTAGTCATCAGCACGGCTGAAACGTAAGTTGACACTGTCATAGCCCAGGTCCTTTAGCTAGGCCATGTTGTAGAATTAGTTGCCGAGTGTTGACTTATAGCGACGGTGCTGCCATCACGCAGGTCACCTGCTGCGCCTGTTTAGTATTCATAAATGTTTGCAACGTATACAATACTATTCAAAAATTAATATATGTTAAACATAATGTAGTTATAATTAAATGCTTAATAATCTAATTAAAAATAATAATATGATTTTAAAGTAGAGACGATATCTATACAGCCACTCATTTTGTATTCAAATGATGTTTATTTATGAACACTGTGTTTCAATAATCAAGACATTATTAGCTAGATTTGAATACTTAATATATAATTTATATAATTCTTAGAAAGATATCCAATTAGTAAATTGTGTTAATTTTATCACAGTATCACACTGTATTAATATTTATTGTGAAAATTTCATGAAAGTTATAATTTCAAAGCTTATAATTTTACTAAAATTGTTAGTAGTAATAATTTTATTGAAATCATTATTGTTCGCGATTTGGTACCAAGACACCTATTTTTATTCTATATTATAGAACATACGCTTAATTGGTAGAAGACAGTCTGCCCTAGTCTTTGGGAGTAGCAATGCATTTGTGATTTGTTACAAATAATTGTAGTTATTATTGTTCGAGAGATAACATGGTTAGTAGTAAAAAAAATATTCCCTTACTCTGCCAATTCAAATCGCAAATGCACCATCAATACCTACAATGGACGTATGTATAATAAGTACTTATTTTCCACCAAAGTTATACGATGTGGAACCATAGGTCAATAGCTATGATGGATTGTTAATCGTGTAGCATCCACTGCAATCGATCAATCATCCGAATTAATATGTGACTGGTGCGTCCGACGTCATACTCACGTTCATATGCTGCTAATTCGTCTTAAATTCCGTTGAATTTGCTGTACATGCAGTGCTTATAACGATATATTTGCCTTTATCGTATCCACGTTACGTTTGTCCACTATATCTTAAATTATTTTAAAACTGGATATAATTTATAAGTTACTATATGTCTGGATGTATCTCAAGTAGCAACGGCAATAATTAAGAGTTCTTTACTTTTAACTTTTATGTAACCTGGGAAGTTTTCCTCTGGTATCATTAGGTGGATACTCTAAGGAACTGTTTCGCTTAGTGAAGTCAACTTCGATTCTTAGTACATAAACCTTAAAGGCAGGAAATCTGACATATATTTTTTTGTAACAGCAGATAAACAAAGATACGGGCCGTCCGATGGAGAGTGGTCACTGCCGCCCATGGATGTCCGTAAGACTAAAATCATTGACGAGTTGCTATCATGAACAAAACAGATGTAAGCGCATTTAACTGGCTTTCCTACATTGCAAACGAAATATATACATTGAAATACGGTTGATTCTAGAAGGTGAGTCATTGCTAGCTAGGCAGGTGAGGAACCATATTCATGAGTACATTCGAGATTAAGTTAGGTAGTACAGAGCCCAACGTGAGAACGTTCTCAATCAGGAGGGACCAAAAATTTCAATCTTAGAAGGTTCGTGGAATCATATAGGATCTGTTTTTCGCAGTGAATCCTGCTGTATAGATGTGTAAAACTTTTCTATTTTTAGGGCCTACTGGATAAAATTTCAACTTATAAACTTTTCATACAAATTTTGGTTTCTGTTATTTTATTGTGTATTATAGAGATTCCTTACTATCAGTTAGTTAGTTTGAATACTTTAAAAACTTTAAGTATCTCATAGCTTGTTAACTTTTAAAAACTTATAACAAATGTTCTTCACTGGCAGACCTGGACGGGACGGTTATAGCCGATCTACGCGACCTGTTCAATTGAGTCGAAGTGTTGTCGTGCACTAGACAAATCGTGAGTACCCGTGTCTTAGTAAAATGATTATAATATAATCTAGGAAATTTACAATCATAATGTCCCGCAGTGCCATTTCATGTCTAAAGTGACATGAATATCTAAGTAAACGTGCCTTGTTTGGGCACGTACATAAAAAATCTATGTAATTCTGTTGTACTCGTAGGTCTTAAACTTGTATTTCCTCGTAGAACAGACAACAGAATAAATAGCAAATATAAAGTTTAAAAATGTAGACAATTTCATCGTGCTTCTGTACATATACGGTTTTGTGTTTCATAGGTTCGTAGCTTATCTAACTTGATTCATCGAGTAACAACTCGTATATGTAATTAATGGGAGTTAGCGTACTACGCGAAGAATGCTGCTACAAATTTAACGCTCCGTTGGATATTTTTGTTCTGTACGCTGCAGATGTTTTAACAACAGTATTTTTAATTGTACATGAATATGTCAAGGTCATCCTGTTCATTGACGAACGACATAACGGGGATTCCTTTGGAAATTGCTGGGTATAGCACTGCTGAGTTTAATCTCGAGGGTACTGGCATGGTAGTAAGTTTTTTATCTGCTCGGTTACCAGCGCTGAACGGTGATCGTAAAATGTTTTTATCGTATTTCTGTTGCAGTATTGTAAACCAGTTAGTTAAGACCTGTAACCCATTGTGACGCTCCTGGTATAATAGATTTGTCTAGGTGGCGTACGTACATTCCCATCTCATCATCTTCCAGTATAGGACCCGTATGTTGTTTTGCTGCTGTTGTTGGGCCTAAAACAACTGTACGAATCATTCCTTTTTTGTCTTGAAAATTATAATCTCATCATACTCTATTTCTCGTTCTGAGTATTTATTGTTTTAATAAATTAAATTATGATTTCTAACGCACATAGGTATCTGTTTTATGTTATTTTATTTTGTTATCAATATGATTTTGCATTTAAAATTACAATCGATATATGTATAAAGGATGATTTTGTTCTACCAACTATATGAAACTACTCGAAAAAACACTGAGGTTTTTGACATTTAGTATATAAATATGGGCACTTCTAATTAATGTTTTGACTATTTATATGATTAAAAGTAGGTATTGAAATTCTTGAGATATTTTGTACATGAAATTTCGTGAACTTAGTATGAAGCCTCAAAAGGTCTATAGGTTTTAGGGCTTATATTTGGAGTGAACTATTACGTTTTCATTGTTGGATCAAAGTCGTTACTCGATGTCGGCGGCGGTCAGGTAGCACATTCGGATTAGCTCTCCATCAATCCAAACTAAAGTAGATTTGTGCTGGACAATTTAGACCAACTCAGTGACTAGGGGCGATTTGCACAATAGTTCTGTATAAATTGGCTTACTGATTTAAACGTAGTTCTTTCGGTCTTCGGTGAAAAACAAGTTTATACCTACTTCAGGTTTCTCCATAATGCACTCAAGTGTATGAGTACCTCACAGTTAACTCATCAGAAATTAAAAGTGAGTAATATTTACAATAATTTGCAACTTTCTCTAAAGTGGTAAATTATGAGGAGATAAAATCAAAACACATGATAAATAGACGCAAAGAAGGTAATGGCTGTCCGTTTAAAAGTTGCCCGAAGAAATATGCCTTCGGCTCAATAACTTAGTGAATTTATCATCGAGAAAATTGAATGTCAAAACGTTCGATACTAACTCATGCGCTCTATGGACGGAGCGGCTCTTTACGACCACATGACAGCGGAGCCAAGTGACAAGTGAAAATATACTCACTTAAAATAAGTTTCAATATTACTAAAACATAACATATTGCTGTAAAATTGCTCAGATATTTGTCATATCTCATTGTAGTAATCATTAGTGCATTTTTACACTATTAGGTAAATTAAAATACACAACATTTATAATAATATTAATTCAATTATCTCCATATTAACCTTGTTTTCATGTGTACGGTTACAAAAAAAAATACGAAGCAGTCTAAAGTAGTGTGGGTGGGTGAATTGTGTAGCCTATTCTTATTGTTAAACTTGTCTTTAGATAGCATACGAAATAAATACTTGGATTTGCCACTGAGTTCACCATCAATCCGCACAGTAGCAGCGTGGTGGTGCTTGCTTCAAATCTTCTTAATAACCTGTCAATACCCGAAGCTAAAGCTAACGCTACGTCATATAGGGTATATTCTTATATCTGCACCTGCAGCAAATAAACTTATGGTCACAATATACTCACAAGTGCAAGCATGTGTGCATATGCATACAAATACACAGACATGTTTCCGCTTTTTGCATGACTCCGAGAAAGCAACCTTTAACGTTTAAAAAGCTTAGCTTTGTTTACTAAAGTGTCACGGTGAGTCAAGATGAACTTCCTGTTTCCAAAAACAAAAGCAGAGTGTTAATTGGTAAATCTAGGCGCAGAGATTAACACCTTCCATTAGGAATCGACGTTTTAAACGTTTTTACGGTTTATTCTCAGTTTCGCCATGCCTACGAAGACGTGAGTTTATTGTTGGGAGCTCATACATCCGGTTGAAAAAAAAAAAACAAAAACCTTTGGGAATTACACGAATTTCTGTATGTCTATGTGATACGTATATTCCATTTATTTCTAATGTATAAAAAGAAATATTTTTTGTACTTATACAGAATTTGGTAACCCAAATGATTTTAATTTGAACTCTTGCATTACTTTTGCCGCATATTAGAAAAAAAGAAAACGTTTGTCTAGCACTTATAA
>DWPT01001618.1:0-18163 GCA_018251895.1 Agathymus mariae mariae
TTTTTAATATTTATTAAGGAAATAAAATTATGAAACAACCAAAACTAGTTTTATTTTTTTTTATACCCGAAATATGCTGCAAGTTGTAGGGTGCCTAATACTTTTGGCCAAGGCTGTATGTAATAAATAAATGTATATATAATACTATATAAAACTGTGTCTGTATTTTTTATTTTATTGACATATGTGATAAATATATATTTTTTTCCCACTGACTCAAATTCTATCACTTTCTAAAGTTTTGTCTGTCTGTCTGAATGTCTGTATGTATCTCTTTATAACTTCAAAAACGCGTTGTTGTTGCCTCACGTTCACATATAGGACCGCACTCAAAAAATTACAATTAATGTCAATAAATTTCATGTTGTCCACATTTTATTGCTTTAAAAATCGATTCTCTTAGATCGATTGCCTTCTTAACAGAACTGTCATACGAATTTGCAGTTCACGTTCCGTGGGAACAAATCAATTATTCGGGATAAAACGTATCTTAGGTTATAACGCATAATATAGGTTACAAATATGCCGAGTATCATATAATTTGGAATATTGTTTCGGCCTAATACGTGCACATACATAGATCCAGCCAGACAAAATTTAAAAAAATATATCAATGTTATAAGTGCAACATCGCGATTTACCGATGCATCGGCACAATTTCATTACTGTATATACTTTTTTTTTCGATACTATATCTTTATTCGCCCAAATTTAATTCACACAAAGTTAAGACAATTGGTCTTGCTTACACTTTATTTAAAAAAAATGTTAACATAAACAATCCCTTTTTATTTGATTCCAAAGTGAACCAGTACGGCAGCGCGATTATCGTACGTCACTTCTGAAATGAAACATCATTTATCAGCTACATACTACAGACCCCCTGCGCAGCTGGTAGATTTTTAGATTTATCGTTACAAATTTACACTTATTGTGACTTATTTTTACAAATGTACACTGTAATATATTATTCAAATGCACTTCTTTTATCCACTTGTGGTCCTTACATTTATTTTAATATGTAATAAAGTGAAGTGTTAAAATTATATTGAAATCGGTGCGTTGTAAACACAATATGGTTGTTTTCATTACTCAGAGTAAACAGGATTAGCCAATTGATAATTAATAATTACTTCCTCATAGGCAAAGGTAATTAAATAGTCGACTGATATTCATAACTTAAAATATAAAGCTAGAGAGTCAGCAATAAATGGGTTCTTTGCTTCCTTCTTGACCGGCAATAAGCTGATCATGCCTTTAATGGAAGTTCATGGGAGATGTGAATTTTTCACTAAGGGACTAATCTGCTCCCCCACGTTACATAAAAAAGATAACAATGGCAAAATGAATGCAGCTATTACACCATCCTGAGCAAAAAATGTTTTTGATGAATGTCCGTCACAGACACGTCATCAGCTATGATAAGGTTGATTGAAACTTTGCAACCAACGTTAGATCGTAACTTTGTTCAGACCCAATAATCAGTCGTTGCTCGATATAGATTTTGTTACAGCGCAAGTTTAATAAGTTTAAAAAATGTATACAAAAATGTTTGGCATTTCTATATGAACGTGGATAGGAGATCCCTTTCGCGTCTTTCTTACTCCGGGTTCAAGAGTAGCAACGTATTTGTGACTGCATTCAAATGGGATCATATTCCAGTTATGAGGATACATCCCAATATCCAATATCTGTGTATCATAATGATAAAGTATACTATTTGTCAATTACGTAAACATGAGGGGAATTTAAACTAAGTACTCTACAGAAGACGGCACGGTTGAGTATTAATATATCGATCTCCTGTCTATGTAGGAGTGTTTTTCCTCAATTGAATACTAAATGGTATAACATGAATAGTATTGTAACTGCACATGCAGTTCCGAACTTTAACAAATCGGTACAGGACTGCGACTCTCCAGGAATCTCTATCAAGGTGAAAAATTGTCCATTGCTAAAAAATAATTAAAATAGGAGAGACGTTCAAACTTCTAATATAATAACATCAGCTGTGGGAGTTATAGTAACTGTGTTTGTGTCTGTCTAATGTGTGTTCTAGACATTTAGGTCATACATTAGGCGAGTGGCTGGCCCCAATAGCTAGGAGTAACTACGTTAGCGTGTTTCAAGTAGGGATGTTATGGAGCTCCGTAACCGTAACCGAAACTATCGGATATCCGAAATAAAAATATAACCGTAACCGAATCCGAAAAA
Organism: Agathymus mariae mariae; assembly: GCA_018251895.1. Taxonomy (NCBI): domain Eukaryota; kingdom Metazoa; phylum Arthropoda; class Insecta; order Lepidoptera; family Hesperiidae; genus Agathymus; species Agathymus mariae. The sequence goes on from DWPT01001618.1 coordinate 2,215, forward strand.
TAAATTCGAATAATGTCGGATAGGGGCAGAGTCTAAATTAAATACATTATGACAGGATTTCGCTGTTTGAGCCAATACCCTACGTAAGTAATAGTACAATTAGTAATTATAATGTAATAATTTTATAACTTAATTTTTACATTTCTTTATATGATTACGATAATAAACAATACCTAGAAAGAAAGTCTAACTGTTACCTTGTAAAATACGTAATATATTTAAGCGGTCCCAAATCATCCAATATTCGTAATCAAAATTATCCGAAACAATCGGATAATTCGAAACAGCTAAATAATATTCATATACCCGTATCCAGATCCGAAATTCCACATTCATAACAGCCCTAGTTTAGGGTCACGGCTCCTTAATACCTACCGCTTCTACTAACAACCAACTTACAGCCGTGGAGTCTATTTCTTAGTAAATTTCTACGAGGGTGTTATGTTTTTGTGTCAATTTTATATTTGAAAAGGGTTAAATCGAAACTATACTATTGATTATAGGTAGGAAATTTCCAATAATACATTAACTATATCCTAAAACCACATTTTTATACCATTAAATTTAATTGGCTTGATACTTATGTTTTTAGTCCATTGTCAAGAAAGGTAACCGACCGAATATTTTAATAATAATAAACTAAACGTGCTGTGTGCAGGTTGTTGTTGTGCGCACTGCAAGGATTATAACGACTTGCCTGCGTCGTGTCGCCGGCTACTTACGATGTGAGAGCCTTCAAGATGAGAGTGGATAAGCATTATAAGTTTGTGCGTTCAACATCTTAGACTTCATCACCACTTACCATCAGGTGGGATTGTCGTCGAGCATTAACTTATTCTATGTAAAAAACACCGAATAATACATAAATAACATTTACCTCAAACAAGGTAGGCATAATAAGACAAACCAATTCTTTCGGTGTCTAATTAAATTTTAATCATCTAACATCGTAATAGGTAATTATCGTAAATACATTTTTAATCCATATTGTTAGATTAACAAATATTATTCATAACAAAAATTTCTCCGGGAAAGTTTTAATTAAATGAACAGCTGTCCGCGACATTTTGTCAGGTCCGGTGACCGACCCGCAGGCAGTTCGATGACCCAATGTATAAAAAGTCAAATTTGCAAGCTCCAAACGGGCTTCAGCTTATTCGATGTAATATTTTTAACATTCCAAACATAACCTTACCTTAACCTTATAGAGACTATTACCAGATAAAGACCCGAAGCGACAATAGATTATGATTCATTTTATTGCCGAAGATGGTGATCTATTAATAATTTACACAATTTGAACACCGCAAAGTTGTTATGACTGAATAATACTTACCGAGCAATTTCCACAAGTCAGTCACCGCAAACGGACTGTAACGGAATACGGCCAAGCCGAAACTGAAATGTAAAGAAATTTTTAATACCCAACATAGGGGCTTCGACCCAGGATGTCCATTGTTCACCAGGGTACACACAGAGCTAGCACTTTGATTGTCTCAAGGATGGATGAAGCCTCTGACAACGTACAATGTCAAGTATCATTACACCCGTTACATCATGTATTTATAAAACAAATTTGATATATAAAATCATTCGAAACAGTTTGAAATAAATGTTCTAAAAGCGCAAGTTGGAATTCGAACGTTTGGTGAACACTGAATCATCTAAGTTCACAGTTCAGATACATATGAGGACATCTGTAAAGTATCTCTGTAGGTACTTGTCGAATGAAATTACTTCCAAGATGAGGTTTAACTTTGCTTTTTCGTTTGAGCTTCGTCGAGGCTAAGTGGCCATTGCAACTTTTATATTTACAAGTAGCTGCTAAATCGAAAATCTTCATTACTGTTAACTATCTATCTTTATATTTATTCACAAAAATATGTAGCTACAACAGTGATTACATGTTAAAGATTTTAACTATTTAGAAGACCCGATTCATAGATCTCTTTAAAAGTCACATGGATCAATATGAAAGGGCTTCGAATCAGAACTAAGGAAAAGACTTGATTTCGAAATCCATCTCGAGTGAAAAGTGTTCTAAACGGATATATTTATTGCTAATTTTTATATCCCGATGGACTTCAGAATACAAGCTAGATATAAGTCAGGCTATAAGTATTCCATTCAGTCTTGACGAAGTAAGATTTTCAATACGTTTACGCGTATCGACGTATTGAACACGTAAATATTCGCACCGTCTGATGAACATCGAAAAATTACTTATACTAACAACTGAAGCAACCGGACTATGAACCAAAGCATAATTATATTATTTTTGATCGAAATGACTTCAATTAAAACCAGAAAATCAACATTGACAACGCCTTTTTGTTGTATGAACATACCATGATTTATAAATTCAATACAACTAGCATTAAACTGATTCTATCAGACAGTTCTTAAAGTTGGTCCAACTAACACATTGCTGACTTAATATAACTTGTTTGCACGCTCCGCCTCTAATATCATGCAACCTCACCCTTGAACTCGACCTTCTCTTGCCAAGGCTTTAGATTTTCCGCTGCGAAGGTCTGATCGAAATCAAGCTTCCGGATCACATTAGTAAAACCTTCTAAACGTCCATTATTATTAAATTTGTACCACCTTCTGCGTCATATGAAAAATGTATATTATGTAGTATCTTTTTATATTATATTAAAACTTGGCAAAGGAGAACATAGGTAAGAATTTCTAGTTATTGAGAATTTAAAATAATTTATAAAAAACAGTGTTGATATTGCTAGGACTATAGATACAATAGGCATAGAGTCAACTTACGCTATGCTTCCAGTACGCAGTACTACGTTCCTTTTTTGACGTGGCTAAAACCATCGTCAATCAAGACCGGACTCATATAATACGAGCCTAAAATAGTAATAATTCACAATATACTATAAACATCAATCATCGATCATTGTTACCGCTAAATGCGCGTCCTTAGCTGACGCTAAATGTTAAATGTTATTGACCGATGCTCTTTAACAAGTGTCAAAAGCGAAAATTCACTACTGTTAAATTAGTGGAGCGCCATTAAAGGCGATGTCGATAAAACGAATATATTGTGCGAATATCGATTTACCAAATGGTTGTGAAGCTACGCGATTATTAACAGACGAATCGATGATAATATACATGCATATACAAAAATATCGTTGATGTTACTTTTAGCAGTGTTCATTTAACTTATGAAGTATTTAACAAATTTGAGCCATGTTCAAACAAAAATACCCGTTACGTTTAAGGAAGCTGACTCACGATGGCCGGCAAGTGAGTCGGTGGTAGTCATCGTTTGCACCATACTAGTAGTAGTATATAAATATGGAGCATAACAATGTGTATATCACAATAACAAGAGTAAGTTAATTCAAACGTGGTGCGTGAGACAGAGACAGTGTTGCTGTCTCGTGCCAGCGACAATTATACAATTCAAATAATATTTGTAGAAACTTCACGTTAAAACAATAGAATAATAACTTCCGAACGTATTCAGTACAATGTTGATGTACAATATTGATAATAACTTTTTACATATCCACAGACGTTTAAAAACGTATCACGCATAATCTGTACTATCAATACAACAAACGATACTGAATCTATGCTTACACCAATTTTGAAAGTTTTACAAAAGAGTACATAACATATTTTTTGAAGTTCTTATCTATTTATATATTGACTCTATAAATCATATTATCACACAGAGAACAATGAAAGATATAAATCATATTTGGCAACATTGTATCATACAGTATGCGTTATTAATTAGATACTTTCCATCCCGAGAAATGACAATATGGCGAATCTTCCCAACTGTTTCACTCTTGACAGAGAGGTTATGGACGTCATGTAGTCGTATCTTTGACAGATGTTGCTCGTCTCACAATCTCTCTCGCCAGTTCCCTATGCTGGTCGTCATTTTGATACACTCAACCAATGTGCCACCTACAGCAGACTTAATTTGGTCTGTCCATCGCTTGGGCGATCTACCGCGTGTGGCCTGGTGCCTGGTATTGGTTTGATAAAAATAAATAGGTCGTCTCAGGTAGTTATATATATAAACGTAGGACATAGGTTTTCTGAAGCAGAACGGTTTTCTGAAGTACGGGCTATTATTATATGTATGTAGTATGTATAATAATTTGTAAACTGTTTACAAAAACTGGTTGAATTTAATAAAATTATATAAATACAAAATTTATCGTCCACGAAACTCAAGAAGTGCTCGCCATTGTACATTGTGAAAACATTTCATAGGCAAGAACGATATAAGTATAGACACGGCGTTGTTTCTCTCTTTAAAACACATGTTAATCTGTCTAAAGAAACATCTAATCAAATCAGGCGAACTTCGTTATTTGAGTACAAGAAATTACTGCTTCAGAGCATAGACTACATGCAATACTAACACTTCGTACCTGTTAATATGGTGCAATTTAAACTGGCGCTGATGATTGGGCCCATTTGAAAATTCGCTTTTGTCAGAATCCAATAAACGAATATTCTGTAACTTAGTCTTAACACTCAATTATCCTGTCTTCGGTAGAACTTTCCATGGCTTGACTAGAAATGTCTCCGATGTATCTACAGACAATTACCAGCTTTTTTGTACTTCTCAAGTAGTGGGTAGGTTAAATGGCGGAGAATGTTTTTAGATTAATACCAACTTTGTACCATCATATGTTTTATGATTGAGAAGTAAAAAATAAATAATACACTGTAATATCGGGTCTTGAGTAATATAGGCACTCTACACTAAGGTGTCGTTAGAATTTGCAATTGATGCATTCCTAACAAATATAACTACATATGTCATACACACAAGTGTATGATATGACATGTGTACGACATACACACATGTGTACGACGGACATCCGTTACAACTAAAAAGTGAGGGTCATTATAGAATCCGCGAGCAGTGGACAACATACCACCGCCAATGAAAACAGATCCTGTATAAAAATTCATAACTCAACTCATCTATACTGATATTATAAAAAGTGCGTACCTTGTAATTCTGTGTACGTACGGAACTATTAAGACACTTAGTTGAAAAAATATTTTACCATTCGCATGATACATTATTCCGGATGGGCATAGGCTTTAAAACAATCGCTAAACTTTAACGAAGTCGCGAGGGGCCGCCAGTCGTCAATAACACCGAAGTATAATCAATTTAAGTAGCCTTAGAATTAAGTAATTAACCGGCGATTGCTGCCAAAACCGGCAACCCAATAAGTAATAAGGCGTGAAGTTACTCAACCATACTGTTTGCTAGATACATCATTAGACAAATTGCTAAGTAATCCAGTTGGCAATAGCGCCGAAAGTTTGGTGTACATATCGGACATTTAGGAACACGCAAACATATGTAACTAACTACAACTCGCTCAATATTAAAATGAAAGTAACAAATAGGCATGCAGCCCACCAGATGTGCTGCCCACACACATGCACATCTGTAAAACTTCAAACAGATATATATTCGTATTTGAAGTTGATTAACCTGTATTTATACTCTTAAATACTTAAATGGAACCCTTATTTGCAACCATTGGTACTGACGATCAATACTGACATAAAATTTGGTTGAAGCAATTGCCTTCATGATAAAAGCAAGCGTAAACAAGATAAAAACAAAACTATTTTCTTATCAATCTTTGTAAATTAAGGAAACGGACTGCCTGATGACCATCACCGGTGCTTTTGGACATCCGTAACACTAGAGGCATTACTGATACATTGCGAAGATGGAAACGGAAATCCCGTTTTGTAGGTCCGTTTCACATTAGTTAAATACAAAAACATACTAGACAAAAAATTATGATAAATAAGCAGCTAAAGCTTCATGTTACCATGTTAGAGTATAGTAACGATTTACCTGGGTGATATAGAGCCCAGCGACTTTCATCAGGGGGACCCGGCGTCATTATCTCGTGCTTTGACGAGCAAGATGCACAGCGAATAGGAAAGGATGGCTTACATTCCGGTCGTTAAAGTCTCTTTAAACACATAAAAGTTGGTAGTGGATTTACTTCGTCCGAACCACGCACCTAAAACATGCCTCTGGCACTTTTACCCCAGTAAAAGGTCATAACAAAGGTTCAGGCAGAATACCTTTGGGAGTATTATGGACAATCTCCCTCACGCTGGCCAGATGCGGATTAGCAAACTTAATACACTCCTGAGATTCTTTATCGAAACAACTTACAAAATTAAATTTGTAGTATACACACAATCTAAAAGATTATAGGTGCTTGCAGCATTAACACTCTAGTCGATTATCACAAACATACATGGACATATAATTGGAAAATTAGAGCAATTACTTTTTCAAGGCAGCCTCATTATAACCCAATGCCGAATGGAACTGGGTAATAAATAATTTATGTGGAAATTAATTTGACTTCACAAGTTGCATATGCAAGTATGCATAGGTCTTAGTGACTTGTCACGTAATTTAAAGTTACAATGGAGTCACTAATTTCTCGAGTTACTTATAATACCAAGGTGTTGAACTAATTGCATACGGGAACTTGTAAATCTATTTTTATTATATACCTACTATACACAAAGTATATTTGCACCTGAACACGATAATCTTAAAATTAACTGCTAAATCTCTTGTTGTGGTTGTGTATGAATGCGATAATCCCAAAAACGACTTTACGGATTTTTATGAGGCTGCCATGACAGGCAAAGTTTAGGATGAACATCAAAAATTTACATAACACCCGATAAAAATTGTTTCAGATGCGGTTGATATATGTATAAGGATCTTGTTACCTGAGACAAAGTGACGGTAGTTTCAAATTTCCTACTGCCAAATTAGTAAGTACAATTTAGCTAGTTGTACTCACACGTATTTTGGTTTAAAGATATGATAAACGAATATTTAAGGCTATGTTATTCAATAACATCAATCTGTCCTTAATTTAAGACCAACTTTTAGGCAAGAGACTAGAAATACATTTACCATGTTGAGATTCATTACATCCCTAATGCTTAAAATCGAGTTTACACCCCTTGTTTCGAGTTTAATACGACGATGTTTTAGAGCACCAATATGAATAAGGGTTTTCCTTTTAATGATATTCGTTGCCCCTCCCACGTATGTACGCGCTGTTAATGTCCCACTGACCTACAATCACTAGTGCTAGTAATAATTTATCTACCTACATATGTTCTTGAATCGTTGGATATTTATAGAAACAGTTTTGTATTGATTCATTACAGCATGAAAGGCGGTATTGCCATCATCGATCAAATTGTATAATACTGAATTATGTAGATTTTTTTACATGTATATTTTTGCGTACACCTATACATATAGTAAAATTTTAACGGTCTGTATATGAAGGACACACGAGAAAAACTATTATTAGGGGCCTTTATTATTTATAGCAATAGTTACGATTTGTTTCTGTTTGATTGTGCGTTTGTGCGCGTTAATCTCAGAAACGCCTAAACCGATTTTGTTATGGTTTTCAGTAATGTATTCGTAAGCATCACTTAATATTTACAGTTTTGTTTCATTTAAATACGTCAACAAATTAAAGAGTTATAAATTAATATATGTATTTCTAATTCAATGAACGAGAAAAACCCAGAAAAATGCAGATGATTTCTTTAATTGTAAGCGAGGGCATTTGCTAGTTTATAATAATTTCCTGTATAGTCAAACAAATTAATAATCTGCCTACAAACTGAATGACATACATGAGAAATAATCTGTTACGAAGCTTGGCGCCAATGAATCATTGATTCATTATAAAATAATAGCACAAAGTCTTCCTTAATATGAAACATGCCAACTCTATTAGTGTGTAGGTATTTAAAATACTTTTAAGGTTACATCATGATTCATATAAACATTTTAACATTTACACGTTTAGGCAGAATACATTATATTTATTCATTATTTTGCTCTGACCACAATAGAAGTAGTAAGCGCTTTCATCTTAGTCGGAAACGCGTCAGTGACTTATTTAGTGTAACGAAAGTCCGTGGGTGGCGGTGACCACTTACCATCAGGGAGCTGGCCTGCTCATTTGTCGACTAGTCACATAAAAAATATGTCCTTTCATAAGTCGATTAAAACCGCAATGTTGGTGTTACCGATAAGAATTATCTTTAAACACAGCTCAATTATTCCCATCCGATAATTAGTTCTACCCTTTATCTCTGGAACCCCTCATTATACGAAGTTTTCATTGACCTTTATTAATATGTAAGAATATAATCTTGAATCATTCTTGTTACTTGATTCATGATTTGATATTTGTATAATTTATGAATGACGTTTGCTGAAGTGCGAAACATGTAATGCCATAAACAACCATAAGATTAAATTATTTGTTTATAATACGTTCATCCCGAGTGATTACTGAGAAGTATTTCACAACGTGTGTGCTGATTGCTATGTGTCTTTATATTTATGGCTTTGATAATTTAACACCAATAGTCCTGTAAGTAGTAAGGCCTTAGTAATATTTCAGTTTGAACTCGTTTATATTGGTGATGAGGAAGTGCTTTTCCTATACCATAAGGGAAAATGAACTCCTGATTATGAATATTAAGCAAATACTTTGCGGTTAAACAGTTAGAACCACTCTTCAGTACTTCTCAGCTTTGTGGAAAACAACCTCAAACCTCATTCTGATAGAAGATCCCCAATCTCGGGACAGTTATGGTCTTAACAACGTCTATAAAGGAGTATCCGAATAAAGCTAATGACAAAATGTAATTTTATCTTGACCCTTTTTGGTTTCTTAACCCGGCTTTGGTTCCGCCGTTGCTACAATTGTTTCCTAAGAACGATTGTACACTAAAGTATTGTGAGAGTTGACTGGTACATGACACTTATTACTACCGCTAGAATTTTCAGTTATACAAGACTACAAGATGCATTATGGTATCCTGTGCGAAACACAGGTACTTAAGCAACTCGGGTTTGCTATAGGCGAGTCGTTTGTTCAAGCGTTTCTGATCTTTTAACTGATTAATTAATATTCCGATAGAATAAATGCCAGTGCCATCAGATACACCCTTGTAATGTTTAATTATGAATTATATTAATTAGAATTTAAATTAATACAATAAAGTCAGACGCTGTCACAATAAAAAAAACGCTTGTTTGGTAAAGAAAATATCTTATAATGAAAAGTCACCCTTACTCATAACATTTACGTGCGTTGCATTAATTAAGACATTGTAATGGCGACCATAAAAGTAGCCATAAACAGTGATGTTCATAACGATTGTCTGCGTTTCTTGGTAATTGTATAGTATAATTATATCCGTGCTATAAATTGTATCTACTCAATGTAACTGATCCATCTAAGTTTCGTGAATCCAAATAAAGAAGACTGATTGCAACGGTTCATTAAGCACACTGCGTTTGTTAAAGAGACTTTAGTGAAGTATGTCGACAATGTAAAATATAAGTATATTTTGTTAACAATATATCTATGCAAATACAATATTTATTGGGCTTACGAAATTTAGGCTACTTTATAAGCTCTTTTATTGAGCTATAAATTATAATAAAATATATTAATAATGTCTATACTGGTTTTAATTTACATGATTATCCAAATTATACTGTCATTTGTAATCGTAAATGTGCATTAAATAACATAAAAAAACATAGTGTGGGATCTAAATTAATTTTATAACAGAGTAATGAGTACATACTTCTTATTTAAAACTAGTAAAATGCCCCCGATTCTCTTCAGAAAAGCTAAATAACGCTTAGAAGTAGCATCTGCTTTGTTTAAGACTGTTTTTTTTTCATTCTCATTTCAATGTTTAACTTGGTAATTCGATTTATTAAAGCCACAGTGAAGTCAAAATATAGATCTTAAATTCTAAAAACCCAGATGTTCTGGTATCGGTCCGTTTTTACATCAGATAGCGAAGTTGGATCTAATCCAAGAAATCAAGTTTTTTATGGAAACAGATGATAAATGAGACCAAACGGTAGTAAATGATCTCAGCGCAGCTCACGCATATAATATAATAATCACAAACACGTCGTCGGCTAAGATTTTATTACAATTTAACTATAAATAAATTTGCGCCTGCTCATGCGTGATTTGTGATATGTCCATATAAATAAAAAATTTAATAATTACGAACATTAAAGAAGGTATCAAGATTCACACCTGATTAGATTTTATATCCTATCCGACCGGTAGTTTTATAGCTCATATTACACGACTGTCTTCAATTGTTAGGAGTTGAAGTTTCTTCACCTCAATTTTGGTTGGTTCATCGAGTCCAAGGCTAAAGCGGCTGCAAGAAAGCGGTACTTGCGGTGCATCGGTACTTCACTCCGAATCTCTTCATCCTGTATAAAGCTCAGGTTCGACCGTGTGTCACATTTGGGCTGGTGCTATCAAATGTCATCTATCAGCGGTAGACTCGATAGTGAGCCATGCAAAGAAGCTCATTGGTGACCTAGATCTGGTCGACACCAATCTACATAGCCTTGAGCATAGGCGCACGCGTATCCGCGTCTCGGTTTTCTATAAGATACAATTTGGTAGAGTAGAAATTGTTCGAAATAATTCCCCCATCGCCGTTCCTTCATCGAACAACTCGACGTACGGTATTACGTAGTGAACGGACGACGTAGCAAACATTGTCATTCATTGTGCGCACTGCAAAGGACTGGAATAACTTACCTACCTCGACGTTCCCGCCTGCTTACAATGTGGGAGTCTTCAAGAGGAGAGTTAATACGCTTTTATAACTTAGTGCGTTCAACACCTTACACTTCATCATCGGTTACCATCAGATGGGATTGTTGTCAAGCATTAACTTATTCTATGTAAAAAAAGCATTGCGTGTGACCTTTTGATATGTACATTTAAAATTATTAATGTGTTTATTAATTCTATATGATCATTTAAGTCTATTCAAAAGAAGGTAAGCTTGCACTATTTATTCAGTGTTAATATTGTAATACAGTAAAAGTAATACTTTTTTATTATAAAGATCATTATAGTATAAAGCATGTGACAATAACTTCTAGCTATATAAGTAATAACGCCTTTAATTATTAAGTGTGAATATCGTGTAATCGATTCGTTCGATTTTATAGATTTATTAGATATATTTTTATTAGAAAACGCAAAGAATCAAGATTATTGATCACCTAAATAATTTTACCATGTACATAACTATATATTTAAATGTAATAAGTTCATATATTTTTTTTAAATGACAAAATAAAATAGACTCCAGTAAGACGTCATCGGTAATCACTAACGCCAATAATTTTAAAGTTCATTGACATCGAAATAAAAAAACCAGCAATATCATCTTGACTAAATCAACATTCCTTGATCCAGGAAAACAAAGTAACATTGTAAGCGTAAGCAAAACTCTGTATGCTATGAACCTACCTTGGACTAAACGAAGCACTTTAATTTGGACCGATACTCCCAGACTCTTTGTGTCATTTTTTATACTGTGCGATATAATTTCGAGTTCGTTAAACCTTAATAGTAGCAAGTACAATTACAATTTTGCGGCCAAAACCGCTGTTAAAATGTATGACAAACGAGGGATCCAATTTTATATTTAAGCAGATGCAGCAAGTCGTTTCTTGTTCATTTTGTTTTTATTTCAACATCAGCTTGTATGCAAACAAACGCTCCTGGTAATTTCACGTTTGCGCTAGATATCAAGTTACAGACCTATTAGATGCCAATATCGTACTACGAATATCGTACATTATTAAGAGCCCTTTAGTTCCAATGTTCAACTCTTTCGGCACGTTCCAGCAATAACGTTTATCGGACCGTCTAAGCACAGTACGAGATTGTGCAAATTTCCGAAACAGGTCCATTTTGTCGTTACTCTTTCGTCACGTGCCGTCGTAAAGCAGCACGATATTTTGTTCAAATTGATGACCCGAGGTTTCTTAAGCGGCTAATAACCACAATCATTAAGTCTTAATGGTCATAAAATTATTAGTTACAAATTGATGAAAACACATATTTGTCGGAAATTACTGGAGCTATAAATTTTTATTTCTGCTTAAACTCAATTTTTATTTATTTATATAAATATTTTAGACTGGAACAACTTGCCCATGTCGGCGTTCCTCCTATTTAAGATGTGTGAGTTTCATCAGGAAAGTGAATAGACTTCTATAGACCAGTGTGTTCAACATTTACACTTTATCACCATTTACTATTAGGTGGTATCGTTGCCAAGTATTAATTTATTTCATATAAAAAACATCATTGCCACACAATACAATAATTTTTAAATATGTGGTAAAAAAGTAATAAAAAGTTTTAAATATGTGGTATATTTAAAACAGTGTAGATATTAAGATTTTATTAATATAATAATGATTTGTTGACCACATAGTATTGTTAATATTAATGTAACTCAATAAACAAGGGACCCTGACTTCGATTTCCCGTCGGGGTAAATGTTTATTCAACAGATGAACATTGGTTTGAGGGACGTGGGATTTCGTGATGTGTCATTGTGTCCATGTCATGACAGGAAATCCTAGTACGGGGGTCCTAGTGTGCGGCCGTTATTTTAATATACCCGCATTCGTCTACTCTTTATATTTTGATATATTTGAAAACGTCATCGAAGAATGTCAATTACTGGGCAAAGCTCCGTATTAAATATGTCAAAACATGTTTCATAAAACACTAGTGCTAATGTTATCGTAAGCACTATCATATACATTTGAGCATATTATCATATACATTTGTAAGAAAGACAATGCTTTCTGTATATTCTTGTGATATCTGTGCGAATTTTAGAAATATCTGTCCCGGTATCGCTGCGGGCCCGTCACGTGCGCTCGTAATGTTCAACGGGACGGTACAACTCTCAGATCTCTCTAATAGAATTCCGAATGTAGTTTACTTGTATGACAAGTCGTGTTCTGTTTATTATTTTCATTAATAAATATTGCTCATATACACGGCTTCTTAGTGCGAAATTATTTTTTAAGGCAACAGGAACATATTGAATGCTATACATGCGGAGTACAATACTATTGGTATTTCACCGACACGACGTCGTCTGAGAAGGAGGTGGTAAATCCATTTGTTAGTCATTAGCACTGAAATCGATTTAACATATTACATATACAAAACATTAAAAATTGTTTGCCTGTGAAATAAAAACCCTGCAGTATAAGTTTCGATTGAATTAAAGTTGAATTAATCTGGATTATACAGCTGATTTTTAAGTTATAAATCACGGACGTTATTAATTAAATAGTATCGTTTTATAATTATGGTGATAATAGTAACTAATTTAAGTTTATAATTATTTTATATATTACTTTGTGAAATAGATCATTTGTAGATACAGAATGTTGATACTGTCAATGTTTTTGACATAACGTCACGGGCGACATCTCTTTGTTAGAGCGCAGAGCGGAGAATTATAGTTATTTTCATCGACGGAGGTTTCCCTCTTTCGAATCGTAATTGCCTATTGTACCATCAGCATAACCCATCAATGAATTGACCATATTGACCACATTAGTTGACTAAATATCGGCTGGCAGACACCAGATGTATGACTATATAGAAAACTCTCAGGTATACAGAATTAATCTCATCGCTAGTAATTGAAAATGTATAGGTGCGTAAAAATATTAAATCCGAGTTTACCTTGTAGAAGACGGATTAGGGTAAGATTTCTCTTTGTAAATAAGAACTCATACCTACTCTAAGATGTTGTTCCGGTCAAGATTATTGTGGCGTTGTCAATGGCCAACCAAACATAACAAGTTCGTAAGCCATCCGATTGCGATCGATCAATTGAGTATTAAAATAATAACAATAAAAATTTACAGTTTAAAATTTTCTCTGAAGCACAGAAGCGCTAAAAAAATTTAGCCAATAATGCTCATCCATTTGAATACCGACGTCTATCAGTATTGACATGAACCGTCACGACATTATCAAGATAAGTTATTATTATCACGTTGAAAGTGTTGTCACTATAACAAAATTGTTTTCTGAGCGGAAATTTAAATAAATTGTTCACCGAAAACTTCCCGCTCCGTAGGCACTTTAAACGTCGGATGTCTGTCTTAATTTCACGTCTGTCAAGTCGTGATTCTTTGAAATCTGATCATCGCTGTTTGACAGGGGCTGTCAAGTGGGCTTGTAATTCTTATGTCGTGGTATGGCCTAGTTTCTAAAATAGCACAAGGCCATTTTGATGGTTTCTCAGAAGAGGAATAATAATTAAATATAATAAAAAACGCTGAAGGTTAATTTAAAAAACCGTCAACTACTTATAATCGTATTAACTATCGGCTTTTTAGTGAATTCAATAAAGATTTCATGTTTGACAATTCATTGTCATCAAGTGAGCCATTATTTGGGCTGCACCACACAAGCAGCTCAAGTTGGTGCCGGCTGTTGATTTCCGAAGGGCCGAATGATTTGAAGGATATATTTACATATGTATTGGATATATTTGCAGTAGTTGTGTGTTGAAGTAAGTATCTATTAATAATTAGGTAGTAAATCAAGATTCAAAAATTATATAAATAAATAATAACAATCAATAACAAATTAAATACATAGTTACGACATTATTCATGTTTAGATTTTAATAGTGTCTTTTTAAGTTTGTAGATGCTGTCTGAGAAGAGGTCTATCTGATCAATTTTTGCAGCTTCGTTGAATTGTTTTATAAACCTGCCTATACCTAAATCATTATTTATTTTCCTATTCTTCGTTTATAGACTATCTATTATAATTATATTACACTATTTTCATGTTGTAATTTTAATTTAATGTTCTTTAATATTATAAAATGTATTGTTGTTTAATATAAATGTACCTAAATAATAATAAACCTTTACACACTCACACCTCCGCACTAGGATACCCTGTGTTGCGGGTGGCATGGACATACACACATATGACATCACAAACATCAATGACCTGAGAACAAACATTTATTTGTCACATAAATGTCTGTCCAGGCCGGGAATCGAACCCGGGACCCCTCGCTCGGCAGGCAGGGTCACAACTATGTGAGCCAGTCACAAAGTTGTTTTTCAAATCCAGATAACTTCTGTTTGTTAACGATAACAGGCAATTTATTATGAATCTTAAAACACAGAGAGCAGTAGGTTTTAAGGAGTTAAGGTAATACTTTTTAACCCTGTTCTATCATTGTTAATTTTTGTATTTCCTTACACGTCAATATAAACACAGTCAAACAATGAACACTTGAAGAACACAAGAAAAAAGCTATTCTGTACTATATTATATTATATTATTTTACCCATTCTTATACCTAACACATTATTTATTTTTTATTTATTTTACTCATACTATAAAATGGTGATGTAACTCTTGCATGAAGATTATTCTCAAGGAAGGTGCATTATTATTTTCTCGTGACATTTAACTTTTGTGAAATGAACTTTCATTTCCTAAATCACATAAAGACACATTTTTAATATGTAAGTTTTCTACGGTTTTGCACTTTGCATTCCAGTATCTCAGAAATAATATCACTTTGTCAGTTTTTTCTTGCAATTATTTAATCTGTCGATTGACATATTTTTATTTAATGGTCACCGAATCAAGGTTTGTACAAAACGGTCAACTTGTATGCCAGTGTTCATACACCAATGTTCGAACACCTTTTTAATTTTTTACAGTAAAGCCAAGATATTACCTAGTTAATTACGGAACTCTACACTACACGAAATTGAATTGTACTCGACCGGTTGCATTTTATCAGTGAACAAACGTATAACTTTGTAACGTAAGGTAGGCTTAAAATAAATTTCCTATATAATTTTTTTTTTGTTTCGGCTGGAAGTACCACGCAGACTTGGCAAATTACTGTAAAAGTTCTTTTCCTTCAGCTGCTAACAATGCTTGCTTTAATGCTACAAAGTTGCGAAAATTAATCTAGCAAATTC